>JAEAOA010001492.1:2207500-2507500 GCA_016746295.1 Potamilus streckersoni | reverse complement strand
GGTTTAAAGAATAACGTTGGAAAACATTAATGCGCGTTATACGGTTTCACACTGCATATATGTGCATCTGGCAATGTTGTAAATAAATATATGCTACTACATTTATCAGAATGTTTACACCACGCATGGATGATAATTATCGGCGGCATATGCTTGGATAAAAACAAACCATGACGAGTGAATATGATACGTGATGTTTTCACTTAAATTAATGATCATATATTCAACGAACAACCTAAAAATAGAATTTCAATTCGAAAATAGCTTCTAATTATTTTTCTTGTATTCATCAGCCAATTTCATGTGAGCATTTGACGAGGGCATAAAATAAATGATTATGATAAAATTACAGCTACTTGTTCAATGGGAAACTGGTACTCGTTGAAAGGTAAGGATAATAAAGGGGGAAAATGTTTATAATACATTAAGATGGAACCTCCCTTTAGACGGAATGTACATAAGTAAGATTGAGAAATAATTGGAGAACTTTGAAGTACTCATTGATATCAATATAACATTTGTTGCATTTAATAGAGCAAAGGCGGGTCAAAATCGATACCCAGTTTGGGCGCAGCATGTTGTCTGCTCGTCGGTGCGGCGTTAGCACTATATTGGTTCGACACTTTGATTTGCGCTAGTCGATCGATTATGGCTATACATTGGCTGTGAATGCATTCATAACAGAGTTAACTAAATAGTATGGAAGCAAACGAAAAGAAAATATCGGAAAAAAAATGTATAAATATAAAAAAATTAACAAAACAAATAAATAATAACAACATAAACAATCAACGCAGATCTCATATTATACACAAAGATTTAAATTGTCACCACTTCCTCGTTCTGCATTCTCACGCAGAAATGTGAAGACATGGCGCTACCATATACAGCGAAGGAAAACATATCTGAAACATAGACCAAGAAGTATGTCTCCGCTATTTGTTTTCTGACAGCGGAAACTAATGGCAGTTCTGTCACAAGCATTAGTCAGTTCCTAGCAAAGTACATCACACTAAAAGGTTTCCAGACGTTGTTCTTTCCTTAGAGTGATGCTGCTTTCCAATAATCGATATATACATAGGTGTTCTGTTCTGACAGGAATTATTGCTAAAAAGTGAGTGTTCTGAAGGATTTAACGCCATGGGTCAAAAGAAGAGGGGTTTTAGTTACTATCCGCATATTCAACGTCAGTCGAAATAAACCTATCAATTTCTAGCGAGCGTCCGATAGTCAGATCTGATGAGGAAGTTAAAACAGCATGAAACATGTTAAATTGTATACGTGTTAGGAATATCTGTTTAAAAATGGATCATCCGTCTGCATTAGCGATACCCCTCACGCATAAACTGAAGGGTCCGTTCCGGGGCTTTATAGACATAACTCGCACTATCAATAAGAGAAATGGTTGACCATATTAATCTTGTGGAAACTAGCAGATTATGTGAGAACAACTGATACCTCTACGAGGGGCAGTTATCTACTTTGGGGCAAACCTCACTACAAGTTAAATATCGATTGTCAATAACGAACCGGCTCATAGTGGGTACTCTAAGCCGGCTTGAGGCAGCCTGTTTGCGTAGGTAGCGACATGTGATCATATTCCAACAGAAAAGGTGTTGCACGTTTTGAATGGAGTACGGATTATTCAAATAAATTTGAACTTGCAGTAAGGATTCTTACATTATTGCCCGTTTATGTTTTATATGCCATATTGGGCGGTTTTGTAATCTTCGTCTTATATCGAAAGTCGGATAATTTCATAGTTACATTTGGTTGAAGGATTTGTCTTCTTTGGATTTTGACAACGTTTTTTTTTTTTTTTTTACGATGTTTTGTACTTAGCATACATGATGCTATAGAACCAGGAATAAGCTGATGTACCATTTAACACTGCATAAACAGGTGACGTTGATGTGCCATTTAACACTGCTTTATACAGGTGATGTGACATTTAACACTGCTTTATACAGGTGACGCACTGCTCCAGTGGCCTATTGGTTTGAGCGTAAGCCTCGGATGCGGGAGGTCGTAGGTTTGAGCCCCGGTCGAGTCATACCAAAGACCTGCAAAAGTGGTACTTACAGCTGCCTCACTTGGCGCTCAGCAGTAGGATGTTAGTGTTAGGACTGGTTGGCCTGGTGTCAGGATAATGTGACTGGGTGTAACATCATGCTACATGTCTGCGGCATGATGCCCCAGTGCTAGACATAACTATAAACTGCCACACTGCAGATATCGTAGCGATACGACTGAAAATTGTATAAAAGTTACGTTAAAAATCAAAATCACACACACACACACACATAATTGACGCTGATGTGCCATTTAGCACATGCTTATACAGGTGAAGCTGATGTGCCATTTAAAACTGCATATACCGGTGACGTTGATGTGCCATTTAACACTGCATATACCGGTGACGTTCGATGGAAAACTGATGTGTTCCTAAGGTTATGATGTAAATCACGAGTACTGTAAATGCCTGTACGTGAGCTTCGCGTGAGTCATAGCACATGGCGCCAGTGATGGTGTTAAAAGGTAGAGAAGTGGCGCAAATTGAATGTTGTATCTATCTATCTATCTATCTATCTATCTATCTATCTATCTATCTATCTATCTATCTATCTATCTCTACCTACCTACCTACCTACCTACCTACCTACCTACCTACCTACCTACCTATCTATCTATCTATCTATCTATCTATCTATCTATCTATCTATCTATCTATCTATCTATCTATCTATCTATCTATCTATCTATCTATCTATCTATCTATCTATCTATCTATCTATCTATCTATCTATCTATCTATCTATCTGTCTGTCCATTGCCGGATTTAGGATAAATGAGGCCCTGTGCTAGTGAAGTTATGAGGCCCCTTACTTGAGTCCTGAAGGATGTAGGTCCGGTAGGCCTACATAGGTAGTCAGGCATATATATTCAGGAAATGTAGGAGTAGTTAAAATAGCCACAGACGTTTGAAAAATTATTCGTAATTTCTTTTGGAAAGAAGATAGGTTCCCTGACCAACAGGAGCCCTGTGCTTAAGCATATATATATATATATATATATATATATATATATATATATGTTTATATATATATATGTGTATATATATATATACACATATATATATATACACATATATATATATATATACACATACATACATACATACATACATACATACATACATACATACATACATACATACATACATACATACATACATACATACATATGGAAGCGTGTAAATTGAGCATGGCCTGTATACGTAAGGCGGGCAAGCTGGGGATCCTGAATGATTGTCCTATGTTGTCCTTGCACGACAAATTTTAATTATCCCTGGACTAGATTTCACAATTGCATTTTCACAAGCGTCCAATAAATGCTTTTCCTTTTTGTCTTTAAATTTTCTCAGGAGATAATAAAATGTATTGTTGTATTTTCAGAAACTGCAAATGGTCAACCTTTCATCTTGGTCCCTTTTTGTTCTGTCCGGTGTTAATTTCATGACCGTTTGAATCCGATTATAATCCAATTTCCACTCTCCGTCGTTTGAATCTGATTATACTCCGATTTCCACTGTCCTTCGTTTGAATATCATTATAATCCGATTTCCACTGTCCTTCGTTTGAATCTGATTATAATCCGATTTCCACTGTCCTACGTGAAGAAAGAGTGGAGATCTGATTTTAATCAGATTGATGACCGTTTAATCTTTGTTCAATGTGCAACCAGATGCATACAGTATAGATCCAAACTTGCTGGATCATTATGAGCTTTCAGATGAAAGTATGAAAGTCTATCTTATTCGCTGTGCATCAAATTGATGATCGCATAGCACAGACCTTGATCAGTCATCTGTCATCAGTTTACGCGAGGACAAGGATCGTTTTATGACGTTCGATACTCGAATATCGGAACCAGCAACAGTGATCTTTTAATAGTGCAAGTTGCTAGTAAAATCTGTACAGTAGATGAAAATAAAATCTGTACAGTTGGTGAACATAAATCCATACCATGGAGCTCTTTTCAATCTGAGATGATAACATTTGTTGGAATTTATTGAAAGTGTCTGGAATGTAACCTTAATATGAGAGAGAGAGAGAGAGAGAGAGAGAGAGAGAGAGAGAGAGAGAGAGAGAGAGAGAGAGAGAGAGAGAGAGAGAGAGAGAGAGAGAGAGAGAGAGAGAGAGAATATAATTATTCAGACATTGTCTAGGTATCGCGCTCAGTGAATGTTACATACACGTCGCCCTTTCAAAATTAGGTGTGTTTACGATTTCTGTTAGAACTGATAATAATTTGGTCTACTAATAAATTCAAAAGTGATAATTATCCAAGGTTCTGAAATAGATTTACGAGTCTAAAAAACTTCTTTTCAGCTGTATTTATCCATATTGATCCGAAAAGACGCTGTGAATGATAAAAATTATGCTTTGAATATCGAGCGCAAGACACAAGGGTATTACCCCTCCCCCTCCCCCCTCTCTCTCTCTCTCTCTGATCCATCGCCAGGGTGTGGAGTTTGATTACTGATTGCATTGACTTGCACGTAATATTTTTTGTAACATCTAGTGTCTTAACTTACGATTTCTTTCTTAAAATCTGTATCAAATAACACATTTCTTATTCAAATTCAATGTTTCTTAGGAACACTTTGTGTACTAAAATCAACTTATGACCTTTGCAAGCAGACATTGTGTGACTGAATGTAAGAGGAATGAAAACATGACACAATATATTCACATTTATGAAGTATATAAATAAATTCTTTGATTCAGTTTTTTGTTAACCTTTTTGAAAGGTATAACGGGACTGAAATTATATCAACTGAATAGACCATCAACCGTTGGAAAAGGAATTGATCTTTGACTAAAGAGTTGATGTACTTTCAATGTTGTACATATCAGAATGTGATATTTTGAAGTTGATATTATCTAAGTCGAGATTGAAAGTAAACTGTATCAAACAATTATCACAGCTTTTTTGTTTTGCTTTAATGTCAAAGCTCCAAAGTTTAGAAATGAAGATCGAATTTCAGAGTGATCAATGTAAGAAATGAATATGAATTAAACTGACATTGTAATTCAGTTGTAAATTGGCCAAAGTTATGGATTCTGTAATAGACAATGCATATTTCATATAAAGCGTTTTCTTAAAGATGGTTGTCTTTCAACATATTTGCATTGAACTTCACTATTAATACTTATTCTATTCGTCATTTATTTATTAAATTTTTTATTACTATATTGTAGCATAAACATAAGTTTTATCCAATGAGTTCCACATTTGTCAGTGCAAAAATCGTGTTTTATACGGCGGAAAAATACGTGGAACGTATTGGGCCAACACTTTAAAAAATAAAAAACCCTCTTTTTCAAGTTTAGTATACGAAGACATCTTCTGCATACTGTACTGGACAAGTTTCTTCCACCTTCCGAACATGTTATATATCATCTTTACAAAAAATTGCCTTTTAATCTAAAGAATGACATGGGATATTTATCCTACGCTTGACCTAGTTATCATCTGTTTACATCATACATTTATCCAGTGCTGCCAGCAAAAATGACCTACAGAACTAAGAACATGACATATTTAGGATTATATTTCGTATATGAGAACTGACAGTGTCGTGGGAAGCTAGAATGAAGCTAAGAGAGAAAATCTGACAAGTATCAGCCACTCATCCTTAAGACCAATGGATTGAATGCCTGGAATCTACCGCAGGAAATTGGATACTGTGGCTTTGCAGTTCAGCCCTTTTGGCGTGCTACGGAAGTAATCAGGGTTACAGGAGCTAACCACAGGAAGTTAGTCACCGATGTTGGCAAACAGGCCGAGAAAGCCTCACATTGGATTTGCCGGAAGAGAAAAGAACGATGGAAAAGCTAATCGGTTCCGAGCTGAGTCTGATTAACTCGGTCCGTGTACACACGGGGTGGTGGTGTTGTGGGTCGAAGCCGAAATGCTCTAGGAAAAGGGATTCTTACCTGATGATTAAACCGAAATAATACAAAATACCCAAACACCTTGGATACAATAATATGAGAATTACAGGATATTGCGACCACAACATTTTGATTGATTTAGACAAAGTTTGCCTCAACCGTGTTCCAGTGCTTAAACTCTTCTTTACATGGTCCCTACCAGAAGCTTTTCTCTTTTTTTACCCGAATGATTGACATGGCAGTTTAGCTTATACGAGGTTCCCAAACGTTTGGGCAAAGCGTACTTAGGTAAAAACAGCACCCAAATAACAAAGATGGATAATGACAAAAAGCACGTTTCGTGTTCTTTCTATTTATGCATATTTCGCAACATCTTATTAGGGTACAAAGAATTCATTTATATTACCAAAAGACCGCATAAAATAAAAAGTGAACATGTCAACATATCATCAATATGGCTGCCATCAGGTGGGATGGTCTAAGGAAAAGTTTGTATTAGAACTACATTCACTTTCTTACATGGAGTAAATGGCGCTGATGAATGTAATGACCAATGAGAAAAATTCCAGACAGAGAAAAATGCCACAACTTGGGGGTAACTGTAAGAGTTCACAAATACTGAAATAACCAAGGTGACCAGCTGGTGACTCTAACCAATACATCAGAGCTTCACTGATTTTTAGTTTTGGCATCAGTTATTGCTCCTTCAGTGATGTGAACAAATTGAAGTTATTTCATCTCCGTTAGCCACATCAGTTATTTCAAAACTCGGTGGAAAGATATAACACTTTCTTTTAACCATCAGTTTAGATAAAATCAAGGTCAATTTATACAGAGTAGATTTGGCAGGCACCGATCAAAGTCGTGTTCTCTTTAACTCCTGCTCTTATTTTCAGATGCCCGTAGCGTTGGATTTGTGTTCCGAATGACGTTTATCACTTTCAGAAATATGAAAACTGCAATTTAGTTACGATACAAATCCAAATAAACATGACCTCGTAGCGGCGTCCATCAGACCTATGTCGGAGATTTTGATTATAATCAGGTAATTAAACATACCAAATGATACATGATACATGATAGCCATATATCTTGCTTACGGTACCATAGCTTAAATCAGGTCCCATTCAACCGAATTTGATCGAAACCGTAATCTACAGTTCGTATTTGCACAAACAAGTTAACGAAAAAATCGTGATCCATTTTGGTGCTACTTATTACAAAGGAAAAGTGATCGGATGCCAAAAGGTTATGAAATTCATCAATCTCCTTTGTCTACTTTTACAGAGTAAACGTCAAGAATATATTTTCAAGGCTGGTTCTCTGTTTTAAATGACAAGCAATACATCTGACAAAGCAACCAAAAGACTCAAGCCACAAAGAACACACAAGTCATCTGCGAGGTTTATTTCCATCACCTGAAATTTTTGAGGTTTATATGTATATATATATATATATATATATATATATATATATATATATATATATATATATATATATATCTATATATATATAGATATATATATATATATATATATATATACACCCTTTTTATGTGTCATGAACACTGAAATCACTAAATATGATTATGTAATCCAAGCACATAACATTATTCGTAAAGAAGAAAACTCAAACAATATCATTTACAAAGAGCTGGCCGAGTTGAAATATGTAACACACTAAACAAAATTGGATAGAACTTTACATGATGGTTGAGTAAACTTGTACACATTTTGTAGAGTAAAAACATGAAACATTTATGATAAAGTTATATTAGCATTAATTTTATTTTACAATTATTACATTAGTAATTATATTATCACCATCGATTACTCGTTATTCAGCTCCCTGTGACTGTGTCACAGATTCATTTGTTTTATACTTTGTAATGTTAGACAATCCACTCTCAACCCAGTACCCTTCCAAGTCATAGAACAGTCTAAGCTTACTGCCAGCGGAAGTCAGTCAGAGACATCGGTTTACGGTTTTGAAGATGTAGTACTTGTGTAAAGCAAAGCAAGGATATCCTGTTCAGCGTTAGTCATGCCCGGTGTAGAAAAGCACAAAAATTGCCTTCACACACACACATACACACACACACACTGATAATGATGATTGATAATGATGATAGCAATAATGTTATTCTTTCAAAAGACTCTATAGCTATGGGTTTTACTACCAACAAATAAATAATGAAGACTAATTATTATATAGTTATTTCATGTAGAAGAAAAATGTTTTTATACAGATAGCATTTATCTCGTTTTGGCAAGTCACTATGCATATTGCTAAATGGCTTGCTTACTCACAGTTCGGTATGCCAAGAGCCAAGTGTAAACCGGTCCATGTATAAGCCTAGTCACGAGTACTTGAATGTCCCTGATTTTATCGACGTACTTTATCATATGCATACCGTCTAGTACACAAAAAATATTTCATGAAATAGATTTTGTCCTCAGTTTATTTCCACATATTAGAAACTAAATTTCATTGTCTGAAATGTTAACAGCGGTATAACAATATAAGCATTTTGGTGCCTATTTGAGTAGAGTTTTTATTTGATTTCATTTGAATCTATTTACTTGCGAACTGAATTTCTTTTGGAAAAAAAGAACTATGTGCTTTTCTTACTGGTACTTATGTCTGACGATACTTATTTCATAAAAAGAGAGATTTATTGGATGAAGATCAAAGTAGCGAAAAGTATTATTTCTTAATTAAAGAAATAGAAATGAAAATCAGCAACACAGTCTATGCATGGCATTCGAAAGTAAAATACACTACATGTTACCCGTATTGACGAACGTAACATATATATATATATATATATATATATATATATATATATATATATATATATATATATATATATATATATATATATATATATATATATATATATATATAGACACATACACACGAGCACACACATTCACACACATATTTATGAGACTGACTGTGGACTGACAATCCTACATACAGTGAGTAAAACTATACAAAGCCAATTCACATCTTCAACAAACCCACAAAGCTCATGCCCGGATGTTCAGTCAGCCCAGTACTGACTGGCAATTTGACTGACATGCATTTTATATTGCTCACCAACGTAAGATTCAATTAGCTGATGTTGCAATCAAGTTGCCTTCCGAATAATATGTACAGTCGTTCTCCCTTCATCCTTCTAAAAGGACTTCAGTCGATAATACTCGTATCACAGACAACATAAACTTGCTGGACTGAAAACAGCCAGTCACAAACTTGAGTTCAAACCTTTTTCTGTCACTCCGCCCGCCGTCTCCTTTCGTAAAAGTTTATTCGAGTAGTCTGGTATCACATTTTCTTTTAATAAAGCTGAAAAGAGAAAATTGATCCAACCGTTATTATTTGGGAGTCACTCTGGAAATAAACTTGTCACACGGATAGAATAGTATAG
This sequence comes from Potamilus streckersoni, assembly GCA_016746295.1. Classification (NCBI taxonomy): domain Eukaryota; kingdom Metazoa; phylum Mollusca; class Bivalvia; order Unionida; family Unionidae; genus Potamilus; species Potamilus streckersoni. Next base: position 2,498,107 of record JAEAOA010001492.1, on the reverse strand, counting down.
CAGGAGCCTAACCGGCGCACCCATCCTTCCAAAAGCCTAGCCCATCCCCCCAAAAATTGGGTGCGAAACATCCTGAACTTTTCCCTAAGTAAGTTTATCTTTACAGTGCGATGGTTAAACATATGCTGAGGAAATGCATAACATGCAGAGGCTTCAGTGGCATGGTTCCGTGGGCCCTCGCTCCTTTCAACATACAACTCGTCAACTTGTTTAGCCCCTTCCTCCAATCCAAACATACAAACACAACAACAACAAAGCAACAAAACGAAGCTAAATGATATTACCGAGTGCGATCGATAGACTTCAAAGCAGAAAACAACTGAATAATTGGCATAAATTAACTTTGAAATTCTATATTCATATCGAATCAATTGTTTAACTTATTAGTCAGTTCTCAGGCATGTAGTAAAAAGTACTTCTGAGAGTGAAAGATCGCCATGAAACCCTTCATCAGATTTCGTCCGTATGCATAGCAAATAGTATGGCTTAATTGTAGTGATTCCTTTTGAAAGTACTCATACAGAAAGCTAAGCACACATTAAAGCAATGGAATAGTTGTTGGTTATGTGTGAACGTAATTTAAAACTGCGGTAATTAGGTCTTATAATGTTGAATCCAGTCCGGTCACACCGCGTAGTTACTGGGAACACTTAATTTAAGTTCAGAATGCGCTTGATAATTAGCCCAATCCGAACGTTCTTGGCAATCATTGCATGACAAAAATATGCATCGGGTGTACGTTTGGCGCAGTAATTTACTGGAAAGCATACATTTTGTTCGCCGGAAATTTCACCGCATAAAAAGAAAATTCAGTATATTCGGATTACTTCGGTTTTTCTACCACTGGAATGATTGTAAGATTAACTGAAGAGTTACGAATGAAAAAACAGAACGATGCATTCGCAACTAACTGGACAATCCTTGTTTCATACATAGTAAAGATTGTCCGAATGCAGCTATCGGTATACATTCAAAGTATGGCCCATTTGATTAACTCCGACATTACGAATGTACATTTTACATCAGTTTATTAGAAATTATTGCTTTGTGTTTCCGGTTCAAATCATGCTGGCACGGGTAGGACTGATGATATAATATAATGGCGGAGAATAAGAATATACGCGCCAATAATCAGTTTACTAGAATGTACTTATCACATAAAAGTCAACAAAATACATCGTTGTGAATGATACAATATACACCGGTAGTCTGGGAAACAAAACACTAGCCCGACAACATAACAAAATAAGTATTGCTTATGTACAAAAACAACAACTTAGATCATCATATACATCATAAATGTCAATACTAACAACGGCTTCAAAGGCAAACAATATTATATATATATATATATATATATATATATATATATATATATATATATATATATATATATATATATATATATATATATATATATCAATCACATTACACTATTTTTGCTTATATAAATAAAACGTACATACATGTTGGAGACATCGAGCATTTAAACAATAAATACGACAAGAATGCATGCAAAAAGTCCAGTGAAGTATCCAAATCCAAGATATTTAGAAATGAGGGTGACAGAAGTTGAAATTAAAAAATGAATAAACAAGACACATAATTCAATAAAAGTAGTAACAACATAAAGCACATTACACAGAAATGCTGACCGTGTTCGAATCAGCATGTTGATTTTTTTTTTCTTCAAATTTGTAAAATGTTGTTAGTTTACTGGACATGATATTCCATGCTCTGGATAACCATTTACCGTAACTTAAAACTTGTGTCCTGTATATTATGGCCATGTTTCAGTGTCTGAAATTATAGCTGCCATGAATTTGGCCAGATGTAAGTAGGTGTTTATTTTTTTTGAAGTATCTCAATTTGCTTGTCACACATCTTGATATACTAATATGCAAAGTAGAACGATTTCATTTTCTTAATTGAGAATCATATGAACTATAAAAACAATCCTCAAAAACCAGATGCCATATACTGTGATTTTTCCCCATTCCGCTATGAGTTTGTTTGCAAAAGTATTGCCCAGCAAGGAGTCAATAATTAAACTGTGACACAAAAAGCAATTGTAAATAATTAACTTAATATTAATGAACATATAAAGGTTGGCTCATTCCAAGACATTTGTATTGCTGCTGGTAACAGATCTCAGATACGTGGTTCTTAAAATTCATTCAAGAGCCAATATATATATATATATATATATATATATATATATATATATATATATATATATATATATATATATATATATATATATATATATATATATATATATATATATATATATATACATATATATACAGTCCATATGGGATATTGCATTGTCATATATGTTGAAGTAAAACAAAATCGTCAGCATTTCGGCCGATAACACTGGCTTGGAATTTATGGAGACCGGTCTGCTGACCGTTTACAGAGGTATGATTTTTAGGACCACTGCGGCTGAGTTTTAGGAAATGTATGTATCACTAGGATATCATTTGCAGAAGCAGTGTCACTCATAAAGGAAATTATTCTAAACCATTTATTGATTGGTTTAATGATATTTCACATAAGATTGAGAGTAAGTTATTTTATACTATTGTATCAAATTTAAAATAATGCATCTAAAGTTCGAGTTTTCATAAGGACATATTCAAAAAAAAGAGAAAGTTCACTTAATTGTCTGTAAAAAAATTTGAACGGCGTTAGAACATTTTGATGTGTCGAATTTTGAAAACTCTTAGAAGCTTTGGTTAAAGGAATTGTATCAAAGTCAACTTAATTAAAGTAGAAAGGGCTAGATATAGTTAGATGATTATTTTCATTTCATCTCTGAACGTCAAAAGGGAATTCGTTCTAGCCGACGTAACATGACCGAGTCAGATGCTATGGTACAAGAGAATGACATAAGACCCTTTCCCAAAATCGACCGGTTAATGGGCGGCAACTGGCTATAGATGATTGTTCAAAGTAATGTTAATTACGGCATGATTAGTTGTTTAGTTGTCTTGTCAATCCAAAAATCCTACGGAACAGGTTTAGGAAACAGTCTATTCCGATTGGTTAATAGGGATTTATGGGCGTAACTCTGTAAGAAATTAAAGGTTTTACTTTAGGAAAATTCTTTAATCTTCAATCTTACTTGGAAAAAGAGTGGTCGAGACTCCGGGAAGAGCGTGTAAGACGTTATCTCGTGATTTGGCAGTAAAGCGGGAGTTTTGTCTCAGCGAGTAGGCAAACTCTACATTCTGAATTCGTAAAAAGTACGTTTCATTATAGAGTAAGGGGCCAGATAGTTGTCTCAGTTAGGAGACGGACTATACGTGAGGTTCGTGGAAACAAATAAAGAAACGGCAAAAGGAAACAGCTTTCCTGGATTCACATGAGAAATCCCTGAACAATCACAGGACCAGAGCAAGTTCTACGCAGAAATCTAAGTCCAGAGACGATTGTTAAGTCAGAGTTCGACGGACAAGAGTCCAAGACGAAACAGCTAGACAAAGATCGGCAGAGCAGGGACGAACAGAAGTCTTGATGCCCGCATAAAATAGGTGATGAAGTCTCTCATCGTTGCACTCAAAGGTCACATCTCATTGGCAATGAAGATAGTATATTAACGTGGAAAGTAATTTTACATTTAAAGAAATTTGTATTGTCTTTTCATTTGAGTACATGTTAGTACCATTTTCCTTTTTTTGTAACCAAGTCATTGATTTCTTTTCATTTTAAATTCTGTTGATAAACTGATTAAATTTTATATTTGTTCATTGAATGGGGGCTCGTCGTGTTTATTTCTTCAATATACTTGTTCAGGATCTGCATTCGTCTTTCTATCTATCCACACTGGGTAAACTACACCGCGGAGGTCATTCCCTAGCAACGAACCGTAGTGAAAGAGGTTGGTGTGGTTTGCAGGCCGCCAATTTGTCACAAACATATACGCAGAATGATTTTGTAAAAGAAGAATTTGGGAGTACTTTCGTTGTAGAATAGTATTTTATAGTTTTTTTTTAAAATATACGTGATTAATTACTGGACTAAATGTTTGGTTACTTTTGATCAAAGAAGTTACTTTAGATTGATCTATAATGGTTTATGGGAAAATGTGAATCAATAGTATCAGAAATGTAAGTATGTAGGATTTTATTCGACAATTACTCGTTGATTTCGGTTTGAGACTTACTTTCATCCCATAAACTGTTGTAGATTTTGACATATGTTTGTGATAGGTAAAAACATGACCTATCGGATCAGTTTGTTCACAAACTGGCATTCCAGAATTTTTGTCTAATCGAGACCACGACTGTATATTTGTTTATCAGTTAATTTTACATATTAATTTATCATTTAACTTCGTATATTTGTTTATCGGTTAATTCTGGATGAACGGTTTCATGTTAATCTTCAGAGATCTATGTATAAGGACCATTTAAAATAGTATATTCCACCAAGGTCATTGGATGATGCCCTATATTTATTAAATTCATCGATCTTCTTTCCTCAACTCGTTTTACCATTCTAAGGAATTTAGAAAATTACATTCTGAAGGTTTCAAAGTGGATCAGTTAATTTACATATAAATTAATATAAATTCAGTTGAAATGATAATATATACCAGTTTGTTCTAAATACATATCTTTGCTACATATACATTGGTTCTTATTCAAACTATATCACTTACCTCTGTTTAGATTTTCCTCGTCCTATCTTAAACATTGTGCATCCTTTTCTACCTTAAATAATTTCGCTACTTTATATAGATATATGAATTTGTACTAGAAGTATGATTTCAACATAAATACACAATTTCGTATATTTATGTATGTGTTTGTAAGAGACTAAATGAGTGAAAGAAAGGAATTATGATATGTGTATACTTTGATTTTGGTGATATCCATATGTACACTTTGAGTTTGTTCATATCCATATGTACACTTTGATTTTGCTGATATCCATATGTACACTTTGATTTTGCTGATATCCATATGTACACTTTGAGTTTGTTCATATCCATATGTACACTTTGATTTTGTTCATATCCATATGTACACTTTGATTTTGCTGATATCCATATGTATACTTTGATTTTGCTGATATTTATATGTATACTTTGATTTTGCTGATATCCATATGTACACTTTGATTTTGTTCATATCCATATGTACACTTTGATTTTGCTGATATCCATATGTATACTTTGATTTTGCTGATATTTATATGTATACTTTGATTTTGCTGATATCCATATGTACACTTTGATTTTGTTCATATCCATATGTACACTTTGAGTTTGTTCATATCCATATGTACACTTTGATTTTGCTGATATCCATATGTACACTTTAAGTTTGTTCATATCCATATGTACACTTTGATTTTGCTGATATCCATATGTACACTTTGAGTTTGTTCCTATCCATATGTATACTTTGATTTTGTTTACATACATATGTATACTTTGATTTTGTTCATATCCATATGTACACTTTGAGTATGTTCATATCCATATGTATACTTTGATTTTGTTCATATCCATATGTATGCTTTGATTTTGTTCTTATCCATATGTATACTTTGATTTTGTTTATATACATGAATATTTTTATCCAAGATATTCATTCTTTTTCACCCGAAAACTGCCATTGTCTACAAAGGATTGTACGGTAAAAGTTTCGTCCATTTACATTTTCCGAGTAATTGATTGAAATGTTTCTTTTTCGCTTACAAAGTTTGGGTGCGGTTTATTTAAATGCCATAGTTCGTCCCGATAAGCGCTGATAAATACCATAATGGGTAACAACTTGAATTAAGATTAAGGTATCTCAACAATGATTACAAGCAAAAATGACATGTAAAGACAAGCATTCTTAATAAAAAAGAAACTATTACATCTTTTGGCAACTTTTTTGTTACTAAAAGAAAGAATGAACGAACACTTATACAACGGTTACATGATCAAACTTGCATATTACATTGTATCATTGTGTGACACGAACGCCTGTACCGATATAGGAAACTAATTAGTCAAATGTCGTTTCATTACGCACAATATATTTACTGAGAAACGAAAAACTGTTTTGCAGATTGCAATAGAAAAATTGTAATTATACCAAAACTGTTTTGCAGATTGCAATAGAAAAATTGTAATTATACCTATACTTCCAGAAGCAAACCTCAGACGTTCATTACGTACGTTCGTCTGTCTATCCCTGTTTGTGACGTAATGTGTATTTCAGTATACCTAATGAGACGAAATTTGCAGTGTACGACTGTACATCGTAGTGTAAAGGTGTTGCACACTTAAACTAGATTGATTTGACTCTCTTTTATGTTTCTTCAGAGTATCTTTGATATCGTTTCAGAACCAAAAGCTCTGGACTTGATTTATTTTAGGATGAGCGTATAAACGCACTTCTCATTTATTTAAATTTACTGATTCATGCCACAGAATCTGGTGGTAAGCTATCAGCCTAGCCTGTTTTACTGAGAATCCCATACTTAGTACAGCGAGTTCAATACACAATTGGCTGAAGCAATTTCAATGGTATCACCAAATAGTCCCATCAATATCTTTCTAGACATGAAAGACGACATAATAAAAATAGTTCAGATATCAAACAATATCATATGTTTTAATTAAATCCTGCCAGCTTCAATAACTTCAAGACTGTTTCAAGAACCGTCAAACACATGAGTAGTTAGTAGTGGAAGATAACTGCCATCTCGACCCATATAAACTAAATTTCTTTACTGAAATATGAATTTCTTATTGGTCAGTTCTCTTTATCAGTATAGATGGAGACTAATTTATCTGTCCGTGTTGTAACCACAGTTTCGACTTCACACTGATTTCTTTAGTGCAAACCGAATCTTAAACGTTTTTTTTTCTTCTAAAGACCCAATCAGTTCGTCAGTAGATACAGACCGCAAATTAAATGATAGGTTTAAGTGTGGAGACTAAATTGTCGTCATCGCTTCATGCAACAGTGGGAATCCCGGTGGGATGGAATGAGTGGTCTAAAGCGCTCGTCTTTACATATCACAACCACATCAAACCTCTGTCCGCGTGAGTAGGAATCTCAGCCTCTGACAATGAAGGTCTGTGAGAAAGCTGGCCAGTAGCTTCCTGTGGATCGCTGGTTCTTCCTTGGGTTTTTCCGGGTTCTGCCTCCTCCAATTATACTGGGCTGCTTTGTAAAGCCAATTCATTTCAGTAACGGTGTATGAGAAGCAATAGATGATATTTGTATTGTTGTTTCCATTGTTTGTATTGTGTTCACATACGCTTTGCTAACAACAGCACGTTTGTGGGCGCTTAAACTGAAATGGCGCGAGGCCTAGTAACCCTATACTTGACTGACGCTCTTACAGGAAAGACATTTTTAAGTCTTGTTCTAGCCGCAGACAATGCATACAACGAGTTCAGTTACGTTTAATTGTTATACAGAGATTAATAACTGATTAGGTTTTGAAAATCGCGAAAATTATATTGCGCAAGAGCTTATTCATACGCGTGTATGGTATATTGTAACTAGCTGGCTTGTCCAGATAAATGGATACCCTTAGCACTGCGTAATTTACATTAATTAGCATTATAAATTGGCTTTCATCCAAATAATTTCCATCTAAAATCAATTATTGTTAATAATGGTATTCTATTAAACCGAAAGGCGTGTACCATGGTTTGTGGTAAAAAGCATATCAAATTTCATGATAAACAATATGATACTTTATTCTGCGTCAAATTCATGATAAACAATATATTTTATTCTCCGTCAAATTTATTATATATGATATTAAGTGTAAAATCGACTATAATTGAGATCCTTTTTGCCTATTCTCTTTCAATAAACTGATCAATAACAAATAAAGATAAACACCATGCATTCTAATACAGTTAATATATTCAACAGTTTGTATCAATTTCAGCTAAAATAAAATCAAACACTTCCATCTGAAGATAAGAAATCCAACATCAAAGAAAAACAATACTGGCTGTTTTCTTATTTAATAAGGTATATAATGAAATTTAAACTGATGTAGTTATAAATAAGTTATCTGAAAACACCTTATATGTACAGGGCACGTTATAACACAATATCAAAATTATAAGTTGATACATATACGTTCAAAGCAAAAAAAAAATGCTCAAATTATGTGACAGGATATTTACGCTATTTCCAAAATGTGGTTTGTAGCAGTCATTAGCGTCACAAGTAGTGAATAGGAACAATATAGGGACATTATGATTTTTTAATGTTAAATTCGGTCGTTTGCACAATGGGACTTTAACATGGGTGGGACTGTCTTGGGACAATGGAATTTAGCATTGGGAATGTATAGCGATAAGGGATTGGGACTGTCTAGGATCAATAGGAATTAAACAGGGGTGTCTCACGGTACTCAACTGGACATTAGCAACAATGTTGCAAGTGGCTGACCTCAATCGGGCGGAACAGTGAGGCAAGGGGCTGACCTGAATACGCGTAACTTTAGAAACAAATAGAGACATAGACATAGAGACGTGGTTAGAGAGAGGGTTAGCGACATAGATAAACATAGAATTATGAACATTAATCTATAACACAAAACATCGACCACAAATATTTAATGCAAGAAAGAATAGGGATATTTTCGAGGCAATGGAGTGGACCTGAAAGGGCCTTTGGGGTTTTGTGAACACCATTCAGTTAACAAAGAGGGCATCACACGGATCTTCTTCTATTCCTCAAACTTCGTCTGACCTCTGGTCCGTAGATTAAGACTCTTCAGACAGACTTGCCTCTCCACATAGATTTTTCGTTTACAAAGGGCTGCCTCTGCGATCTGGGTAATTGCCCACAATAATTTGACATGAATGCGATAGTCCGGGTGGAACAGCATCGACGATAGGAGGATAGACGATTCTACGTGAGTCTCTATCTTGTGACAAGAACAGGTGAATGCAATGAGGTGAATCGCCGTTATTTAAAGTGGATCGAAACGGATTGAATTCTTTCACCAATCCTAACACGCATTACAAAAGTCATCATAGTGCGGAGTATGTCTTCCAATCCAAAGAGATCTGAGACTTCACATTCCTTGGATAGGTGCGCTAGCGTCTGTGCGCAGTGAATCAATGTGACAGTTAGAACATGATGGAAACTACGAAGACAATGAATTAGGGTGCACCGGCTGTGGAGACGAGGAGTTCTGGCACAAAAGCGGTTATCAAAGCAAACACAGTTTTAATTCTTTCTTTCAGAAGGGAACACTTTTAATGGAATTTCTCTTTTTCTTCATAAAAATTTGTCCCGGTACCAGCACCTTCACCACCTTCTCCTATCTAACTGTACGTCTGGAATTTCAAACAGAGATAGAAAGAAGAATTGAAGAAATTTTTGCAACAGCAGAAAGAAGCAGAATAAGCCTTTCTCATTCAACAGCAACAGCAATAACGAGAAGAAGAAGAGGCAAGATGAAAAAGACAGGAATAAGAAGAAGCAGAGAAGAATCAAGAACTACGAGAGAAGGAGGATAGTGAAAATCAAATGGTGACATTACTCTTAGACATTTTGCAGGGTTCAGGAATCTGAAACAAATGTATCAGGCTTCTTTAATACGAAACAATAGGAAAAAAATACCTTTCCGAGGCAAACAGTCCAACACGGTTAATACACCTACTACGCCTGAGATAGCAACACTAGTGATTTCTACCATATTATCGACAGTAGCTAATCCAGAAGTAGGCCTTGGCCGTGGCAAAGGGATAAGGCATTTAAAGCTCATTACTTCCCGTTTCTGATTTTCTTTATTTTGTTTTAAAAAAAAATCAATCACTCAGAGTCCCTATTCAGGGCCACCCACCTCTCTCGAAAAGAGGGTACTCATGGTCTGCCAAAATCAAATACAATTCAATTCCCTTTACCTCCATGATTAACGTGCATGAGTGCGTTAGTGAAATTCCTTATTACAAAAATCAAAACCAAGAGACACGTTTTTATTTCTGGTATATTCCCTGGTACAAATTTACAATCCAATTTCACAACACATCACTTTACAAAGTTCATTTTTATTCTTTGTCTTGACAGCGATTTTTTGTCACCCCTGCCTGCTACCAACATGTGAAGACGCAACGTTCATAGCGGAAAAGTGCATGTCATTTCCTATGATTGTGCCCTACATGTGAACAAGGCATACGTACCATAGTCCCAAGGCACATGTATGTTCAGGTAAAGAAAGGATGTCACACTTGTTACCAGATCGTAGACTTGGAACACGAATGCTACATTTAAAAAAAAAAAATTCGAATGCAATCAAGAGACCGGCATTCATATTCCAAATTTCAGCGTGGTTTATCGAGCATGCCAGAAGCGCATCCACGAAACGATCTTTTGCCATGCCATCACTGTAGCATGATTCCTGTAGGACGCGAACAATTTTTTCAGGGACCGAACACGTTGGCTAATATTGCTCAATGAATCTTACACCCCTTTCTTTGAGATGTGGAGCCCAAGACGATATCGAACGTTATGGAGATCGCCATCGCTATGCCACGGTGAAGGCCCCAAAATTTCTCGGAATACGATATACAATTTCATAAAAATACTGTACGGAACAAAGCACTGAACGTCAGAAAGTTACTTGAATGGAATCAAAATCATTTTCATTCAAGTGGGACAAGTGCAGTTTAAAGATTTGATGAGTTACTTGGCCCTGCTTTTGAGTCCAATGTCTAAAACATTGGGAATGACAGAAATGGCCAAAGGAATTTTTCGCACTTTTTAAATACCGATACCAATAAACATGTCGTTCTATCCCATTTGCCTGAAGCTCACTTATACGACCCCGACAACATGCGTACCGAACAACGAGAAGCTTTCTATGCTTGGTACCATACTCACGCATCTCACCCCTTGGACTTTCAGGAAGAAATGTTCAAGTATAGTTGTTTCGATGTGGAAAATTTGCGGCGATGCTGTGGAAAATTTCGAGAATTGTTCAAGGAGCAAGGGTGATCGATCCTTTGATAAAAGCCTGCACCGTCACCAAAGGGTGTCCCTTGGTGTACCGCAAACGATTAATGCTCCAGAAAACTTTGGCTGTCATACACCCTCAAACGACCAATTTTGTCAGACGTCAACACTCAGGAAAAGCTCTGCGTTGGTTTTGTTACTTGTCAGCAAGGAATAAAAATGGATCCAACACGCTTAAAACGGAGGAGGTGAAAAGACCATCAGAACGTACTCGTTGGATTGCTATAATTTAGAAAACACCAAGATCGTGCAAGAGTTTAATGGTTGCTTATTTCACGGATGTCCTATCTGCTATCATCAACAGTACACCCAAAATCAGTTTTTACAATGTACAATGGAAGACTTGTACGAGGCCACTTGTCAGCGGTGCTTAACGTTAGAACAGCATGGATTTCAGATGTTAGAAATGTACGATCACCTTTTGAAAACCGATCCCGAGTTTAAACGTATCGGGGAATGTTATAACTTTGTGGACCCTCTAAAACCCGCGGAACAGTTTATAGGGAGGAGGGACGATTGCCACCTGTTTGCTTCACCACGCCGAGATGGAGAAAGGAGAAGAAATCAAATACGTTGATTCGCTGTATCCTCACGTGTAAAAATTTTATTCTTTTACCGCAGGACACCCACAACTGCTAGCGAAAACATCGAGCTGGACAACATTTGATAATACGAATGATTGTGTAAAGTCTTGTCTGCCACAAAATTGTATCATACCGGTTTATCTTATCATTGCCAAGGAAAATTGAATTTTTCCATGTGCCGTACTTGTGCCAAAACATGCAGCCAAAACATGCCTTGTCATAACAACTAGGAAGAACGCAAGACAGAACAGTACCACATGGGTGACGAGACTCAGAAAGGCATTTTCGCAGACTACATGGATGCCTTTTTGAAACTGAAGCAAGAAGATAGCGGCTATCCTTCCTTGTGCCACACTCCCGAAAACCAAAGGAATTCAAAGAGAAAATATTGGAGCCGGAAGACATCGCTCTCAATCACATCGAGAAAAAAAAACTAAGTTCAACGAACGTTTGCCAAAGTGATGGTGAATTGCTTGTTGAGCAAAATGACACAACGACCATGTTTACCCAAGACAGAACATTTGACAGAACTTTCCCGCTACTTCTAGATGATTTACATCAAAACCAAATACATGGAACACATAAACGTCCTTCGTGAAGACTCGATCCTTGTCAGTTACGAAGAACTGGACTTTGTACCAGCCGATGAATTTAGAAATGTCATCACTGGGTCTTAAGCGGCATCCAATGCTTGCTTAAAATTGCATTAAGCTTTAGAAATGTTAAGAGATCGCGTACTGTATTTTGACAAGGATATTTGCATCTACATCCATCTCCAAAGTGACCAACATTTTGACATCGAAGAAGATCGTTTAATAGCCTGGACGGAGGAGCACACCGACGTAAAGGTTCTAAGTTTTGCTAGTAGCGGTCCCAAAGATTACGTCTAAGAATACCGTAAACCCATGAGGAAAACTGCACATCGAGTGTAAAGTCGAACGGGTCAAGTGGTGAACTTTTGAGGTATTGAGAGAAGTTTTGCATTCTGGAGAGGATAAACATTTTATAATGACCACCTACGTGCCTCACAAAATTGTACTTTTAGCCATACACGAAATCGTTAGTCTGCCTTTGGAAAAAGTGTATCAAATCGTCTACTAGAAGCAAGTGGCCACTTCCCTTGACCGTAAGGACACATTGATAGTGGTCACTGTATAAAAAGGGAAAAGGTATGGTGTCAATGAGGAATGATCATAACGAGCCGAGGAAAAGAGGTACGAACTCGCTTAAGAAACTAAGAAATTCATTTAATAGGCAAGAAGATGTTAGCAAAACACTAAAGGCGTCCAATTCCCGTGCCAAATGATCTGGCATTGGTTAGACATAAACATGGACTCGACTTCGAAGTCTGACTCTGAGGGCGATTTCTTTAACGACTGATCTTTGGAGATGATTCCAGTCTCCCATGCATTGAGGACGTGCGTTGTCGTCTGAGGTACGTTACGAACGATACGTTGTCTGAGGAGGTCATGACTTGGGTCCAGAAGCGAGGCCGAATAAAGGTGGTCCAGACAAATCGGTACGTGATTCCTGTGGACCAAAAAATGTGACTCTGAAGGCACGCGTCCTGAAGATCTAATTAGACCACCTAGTTGTTAGACCTTGTGTCGTTTTTAACCAAGGCAGTGGTCTCCTGTTTGAAATGTTCTTCTGGAAGTATTATGCTCAGGACAAACAGATCGACCATTAGTCAAAACATTCTAAACTGTTCAAGACTAAACAATCCGGGAATAATCAAATCAGAGAATTTAAACAAGATGTTTGTTGTTTTTGCTTAACCGGCTCGAGGCAGCTGTCCGGATTATTCTACCATTTTCATGATCTATGTGCTTATTGTCTGTCTTCGTCTGTATTATTGTGTTCAACATGCGTTGGCTGTTCTATTCGAATGTGTTTCTTCGTCTTCTTGTATTGGAAACCAGAAAAAATTAAGCTTTTTCTAAGCTATCTTTCTCCACGGTTGCAGCTTCCTTTGTTATCGGACACACCGCCTTCTTTTTTTTCTCTTCAGTCCACCAGTTTATGCTATGATGGACCCTCATTAATTGCGTTAAATGACCGCTCATTGCTCTCCAAACTAAATTGTGCACTAGACTAAACGACCCGGGACTACATTCATCATTCCATAACTGTAAACGGAAGGGAAAAAAAGAAGCGTTGTTTTAAAGCTGGCCGGCGTAGAACAGGAAAAAGAATTTCAGTTATCTACCTTTCACCCTTTCTGACACAGAAATTAAATAATTTGGCCGTTACATTAGACAATCTAATTCAAATTCCAATTGGATCGCCAACCTTTGAGTCAACTGTTGAAGAGATACAACTGCGCATTGCATTATTTAATGCCTAATCAATAGGACCATCGAAAAACGCACAGAAATAGTTACTTTTATCAGCAATCAGAACTTCGACATTTTTTTCCTGACATAAACATGGCTAAAAACATCAGGCGACGAACCCACGTGCGCTGATCTAAGACCCACCGGTTACTCTATCAAGTCGTTTCCCCGCCACTCCCGCGGAGGAGGAATTGCTATCATCGCAAGGAACTGCATGATCAACCGTCTTAACTACACTTCAACTTTCAATTTCGACCACACATCGTTTGAACTAGTCCAAACTACACTCACACTAGAACAAAGGTCAGTCTATTGTTTCTGCCTCTACCGCCCTCCTCCTAGTAGAAAAACAGGTTGATAGAATCTCTCTTTTTGAAGCAGATTCCGAATCTCCTGGAGTATGGAAATTCTATAGGTGGCAACCTAATTATTCTTGGTGATTTCAACGTTGACTGTGACAATCCTGAAAACCTATGCACATCGAAACTTCTAGATTCCATTTACGTTTTCAACCTCAAACGGTCATTTAGCCACCCCAGCCATAAACATGGCCACATTTTAGATTGGATTCTTTACAGACCTGATGATAATATTCCTCCATCCTCCCTGGTGTCCAACAAACTTTCATAAAATCACCTCTGCATTATATGCCATCTTGACCTATCAGTCTTTAACGCTCATACTTTATTTGGTACTAAGAGAAACCTCCGTATGATAAACAGAACCAAACTAATGCACGACATCCAAGCAAACCTAACAACTAGCTTACCTACGACAGCAGAACAACTTGATAACTGCCTGCGTTCATTGCTCGAAAAACACGCCCCAGCACCCAAGTACAAAGTATCAATTCAGAAGTGTTCTCCTTGGTATAGCAGTGTTAGGGACCAGCTTCGTGCTGCTAAAAGAGACCGTCGTAAAGCTGAGAGACTTTGGCTTTCCAACAGACTCACTGTTCATAAGCAGATTTATGATGTCGCTAAGAAAAATGACACAAACATAGTCCAAGCAGCGAAATTGGACAACTACAGTACTAAGATTACAGAAAGTTCCAGCTGCAAAGAGCTATTTGAGATTATTAACAAGCTACTGTCAAGGAACAAATGTACACCACAACCAGCAACCTTCTCTCAAGTTGAACTTCTGAACCTGTTTGCAAATTTTTTCCGTGACAAAGTTTAGGCCATCAGAAATAAACTTGACAACACAATTTCAGTTGACTCGTCATCACCATACAGTTGCGATACAGACTTTCAGAAGAAACCATTAGCAGCATTTCAACCTCTCTCTATGGATTTAGTACGTACAATCGTGATGAAGAGTGCACTAAAGTCGTTTGAATTGGATCCAGTACGTACAATGGTGATGAAGAGTGCACTAAAGTCGTTTGAATTGGATCCAAGTCCGACGTCACTTCTGCTAGAGTATTGCCTTCACTAACTGATGTAATTAATACGTCTCTCTTATCTGGGAAATTCCCATTATTTTACAAAACTGCAATTGTAAAACCTCTGCTGAAGAAACCAACACTTGACCATAATGATCTAAGGAACTACCGCCCAGTTTCTATTCTCCCATTCATGTAGAAACAGTTGTTCTATCCCAACTTGTATCTAATCCAAATTCTTTTTAGCAATATAAGTCTGATTTATCGCCCTCGCCACGGTATTGAAACCGCTCTTCTGAAAGTAGTCAACGACCTTCTCTCTGCTTTGGATGGCGGAAAGACTACAGTCCTCATTATCCTTGACATATCAGCAGCAATTGACACTATAGACCATGATATATTACTTCACCGTCTCCAGCATATATCTGGCATTTACGATACGGCCTTACTATGGTTCAAGTCCTACTTGGTCAACAGGACAAAAATTGTTTCTGCAAATGGAAGACACTCCAGCCCAATTGATCTATACTGTGGTGTTCCGCAAAGGTTTGTTCTTGGACATGTTCTCTTCATTCTGTACTTTTAGCCACTCTCACGTGTCATAGATCATCATCCAGTGTCTCGCCATTGTATGGTGATGACACTCAACTATACAAACCCGCCATTCCGCTGAAGTTGAAGCTACCATCCAAGACATAGAGAGATGCATTTCTGATGTGAAATCATGGATGACATGTAACAAGCTGAAGATGAATGATTATAAAACTGAAGCCATCCTGATTACAAAACAAAGACTTTCTCATTCACATCCTTTACCTCAGACAATAAATATTAGCAACACCAACATTAAATTCAAGCAGTCAGTACGAAACCTCGGTGTCACTCTTGACAGTACTCTCTCATTGCATCAACATATCATGAACATATGCCGGGCTGCATATATTGAGCTGAGACGCATCAGCTCCATTCGTAAGTATCTGTCAGTTGATGCCACAAAAACACGTGTGTTCCTTAGTACTTTCAAGACTGGACTATTGTAATTCAATTCTGTCTGATTCATCTCAGTATCTACTTCAGAAACTTAAAAAAAGTTCAAAACACTGCTGCTCGGATCAGCCTTAGAGTACCATGATCAGAGCATGCCTCTCCACTGCTATGTACCCTACACTGGCTCTCCATATGATAGAGAATTAAACACAACATTTGTTTTCTGTGCTACGTTTCACTGACGTGCTCCAGTACAACATACCTATTTGACCTCACCCATGTGTGTACACCTGCAAAATGCTTACGCTCCTCTTCTAACACTCGCGTTCTCAATATTCCCACTATGAAGTCGAAATCATATGGACAAAGTTCTTTAGCATATCAGGGCCAAGCAACGTGGAACGAATTGCCCACTGCACATAGACACAAAGACACAGTGATCTCATTCAAGAGAGCCCTTAAAACCCATCTAATTCAACTGCAAGAACAGTCATAATAAACTAAGTATGTATTATTTTAACGTATTCTTACCTTAAAAAAATTAGAGCATGTTTCTGTTTTTAATTTAGTGGTGTTTGTTTTTAATTTTTGAAATCATTTCATTACATATGGTTTGTTTTTCATATTCTTTTTTAAACGTTGTCAAATTTTGTAAAACGCTTAGAGCTTCTAAAGATTAGGCGCTATATAAAGTCATCGTTATTATTATTATTATTATTATTATTATTATTATTATTATTATTATTATTATTATTATTATTATTATTATTATTATTATTATTATCTCAGACTTTGTTCGTGTTCTACCGAGTCTTTTAATAAACGGTTGTACACCCCTTGACTTAGATATTCAAGTCTGGACTGTTAAAAATTAATTTGGGATTCGCGAATGGGGAGGTGGTTCCAGGAAACAAATTCAGTAACCTTCATTTATTGTGGAAAGTACCCACACATAGTATTTGATGAAAATATGGCTAGTATGGTAGCTACATAAGGATGGGGTAGAATGCTGAGGACTTCTCTCTGTTTCTACAACTGCCTCATTTAGAAGAAGGACATGAAATGAGTTTTGAAATGGTGATGCTTGAGTGGCTGCTGAAATTGGCCCTCTTTGAAAACATTAGGCGAAGGTCATCTCAATCAGAGTGGCCAAGCTTCTTGGCTAGTTTAGACGTGGACCAGTGTGGATAAGCTTCATGGCTAGGTTAGACGTGGACCGGTGTGGATAAACTTCATGGCTGGTTTAGACGTGGACCGGTGTGGATAAGCTTCATGGCTGGTTTAGACGTGGACCGGTGTGGATAAGCTTCATGGCTGGTTTAGACGTGAACCGGTGTGGATAAGCTTCATGGCTGGTTTAGACATGGACCGGTGTGGATAAGCTTCATGGCTGGTTTAGATGGGGACCGGTGTGGATAAGCTTCATGGCTGCTTTAGATGGGGACTGGTGTGGATAAGCTTCATGGCTAGTTTAGACGTGGACTTGTGTGGATAAGGTTCATGGCTGGTTTAGACGTGGACTTGTGTGGATAAGCTTCATGACTGGTTTAGACGTGGACCGGTGTGGATAAGCTTCATGGCTAGTTTAGACGTGGACCTGTGTGGATAAGCTTCATGGCTGGTTTAGGCGTGGACCGGTGTGGATAAGCTTCATGGCTGGTTTAGATGGGGACCGGTGTGGATAAGCTTCATGGCTGCTTTAGATGGGGACCATTGTTGTTGCTCGCTCAAGTTGTACGACACTACAAATTGAATTAGACCTTGGAAGAGAGTCCCCCATATTAAGCGGATCTGCCATCTACAAAGTGTTTTCTATGACCCACGAAAACCTGGAGTAACTCCTAACCGATATTTATATGGGGGTGGAATAGCTCCGCAGAGGACAAATCGTTTTCCGTCGTATCAAAAGTCAATACTTCCTCCTTTTCCATTGCCTGTCCCGAAGAGTGCGATGAGGACCCGAATGGATGACAAAGCGCTTCAGCAATTAGTTATTCTGGAAAGTCATTTGAATCAGATTTCAAAGAACATTGCCGTACTGGCCTCGAGACAAGAGAGGACTGTGCTTTCTGTTTTCCATATCCGGACAAGGAGGGGTTAATGGGCTGTTTGCTTAAAGTGGCAATGAAACTAACCGCTTCAACCTGTACTCCTTGGAGAACGGGGTAATTAATCCCTTTTCAACTAACTAGAAGAAGGCTGTAAGTCTTCTTTGGCACTGACAAGGTCGAAGGGGATGGATAATGCCTATTGCCTGTCACGTCTGGCGAACAAGTGACATCCATGATGTCATGGGGGAATTGAGTAATGGGTCTGGTTGCTTGAAGTGCATTGTTGAGTGACCAGTGCTGAATGCCCTATAACCGGTCAAAAGATCGGAGATGAAAATCTGAAGGAGGAATTTCTATTTTGAGAACATGAGTCAGAATCGGATCTGTTATAGCGACAGCGCTGTTCTATACTGTTGTCGAGCACTGGCACTTTCTTTATTTGGAGCCAAGGTTCTCTCCTTAATAGTAGCTGATACTGTCATATTGAGTGTAAGTGATCAGTGACCTTTAGGCAATTTTCGAGCCATATAAATCGCTCCTGATCACTCCCTTGCGGGAGTAAATGACTTTCTTAAGACAGGAAGTGGTTTAGAATTTCGAGAACGTAAGGTGTCGCTTTGAAATGAAGAGGAGATAGCGACAGCTTTCTTCCTTCGTCTATAAGTGCAGCCATGTCCAGCACCGAATCGTCCTAAACAAAGAAGAGACAATCGTCAGTACGTGTACTAGTGGTGAGTGTCTTATTGGACCTTCGTATGCTCGCACCTATTCACACTTTGCGACAGAATAATAATCTGAAAGATAAAAATAATCTGAAGCGAAATTAAAAATGGGACTATCATACCTGCGCTGACGCTGGTTATATGAAGAGGCAATATTTTACTGAAGCACCATGTAGCTAAGCTAGTGGCAAAATTCCAAATTTACCAAAACGGACGCAGATACATATCAATGAAACAGTGAATGGGATATAAATGATTATAAACACACTACAAAGTATGTTTGGCTGAAGATAGGACTGAAGACAAACATTAAGGAGAATATTGTTGAGCGTGCTGACACGCGTTCATTAGCATCACTTTCCAAGGGAAAAGAGGAAGATATTCCTTATGTTGGATATAACTATAGCATCAGAATGGGATCATTCTCTGTTCTGTCAAAACTATCGCTAATTCGAGAAGGCAATAATCCAACAATGGTAGGTAATATATTACTGATATTAAAGCACCTGTGTTGGCAAGCTGCCAATAACATTCATTCAGGATAACAGGATCAAACTCGAAATTTCGTCAAGTATCACACATCAACGGAAACATTTATTAACACGAAACATGGCAAACGAATAAGCGTTGAACATGCATAATAATTTCAACGCTTGCAAAAATCGCATTCAGTTTACATAATATTAAATCTGTTTTACCTGATGTTTCTTTCATATTTGTTTTACTTCTATCGACGTTTGTCTTGATAACAAATAGTGTTTTGGTTGCCTTGGACTTAACAGCATTAGTGTGAGAGTTTTTTTTCCCCAAGAGTTATTACCAAGTACTTTAATATGCTTGATGATATGAGGATCTACAGTGTAATCTGTAATGAAAATAGTTGTTTCTTCGTGTTTGTAATTATGATAACCTCATGTTTGTCAGGACTGAAGGTCATAACTGGCTTGATTCCAGTTTTCTAATATTAGGTTTGTGAGCGACTGTAATAATCCGATACAAATGCATCGGAAAACACATGAATGCTACTGCTGATGAATGTGTACAGTTGTATAATGCATAGTTTTTGTTGCACTCATTTAAAGCCATATGGTCAAAATATCCGGTGCAATAACCAACAGGAAGACATACACGTTAAAGAACATTACTTAAAAAATAAAGTTACTGAATAAATTTGAAATTAATTTTAACTGGAATGCAGATCTTTTTTCAATCTCTCTAAATTGTATATCATATAGATCAAATCTATACAACGTACTCGCTTTCGTATGACCGCTCCAGCGGCCTAAGGGATTAGAGCGTCCGCTTCGAATCCTGGAGATCGCTGGTTCGAGCCCCAGCGAAGTAATAACAAAGACTTATAAAAAAGGTACCAGCTGTCTCGCTAGGCGCTCAGCATAAAGAGATGAGTGTTAAGACAGTTCGGCTTGGTGTAAGGATAAAGTGAGACATTATGCTACATGGCTGAGGCATGCTACACCAGTGCTAGACATCATTATAAACTGCCTCACTGTACACATCTTAGCAATATGATATAAATTGTTAAAGCTACGTTAAAAAACCAAATCACACACACACACACACACACACACACACACACATGTACACACCTGCTTTCGTTTCACGAATATTTCTTTTGATTGCATCCCACAAAATGAATCAAACGTGAATATTATACTAATTACTGAAGCGTGCAAAGAAGACTGGTTTGCTGTTGTATTTTCTCTCTGCATGTACTATAAACAGAATGAACCCGTTCAGGCTATAGAATGTGTTGTGGCGCTTTAATCATCTATATCGACGGTTTCAATACAATGCAACACGTATTAATGCAACACGTATTAATTTCATTAAGCAAGATGATGTTATCGTCTCGGCTGAATGGGAAAATATCAATTTGGTATTCTACCGTAGACACAATAGCTTTCGGCTGATCAACATTCAAGTATATATATATATATATATATATATATATATATATATATATATATATATATATATATATATATATATATATATATATATATATATATATATATATATATATATATATATATATATATATATATATATATATATATATACTGATCTACTAATGAATGTGTATACGTTTTTATTATAGCATTCGTCAATTATCACAGCCAACTTAAAAACCATAACCTAGCTGACAGCAGTCAAAGCGGCAGAGGTAGCGACTAAGACTGTAACAGCAGCAGCAGCAGTAGTAGTAGTCGCTGTCGTTGTCATCACTGTTGCAGTAGTAGAAGTTTAATAATGTAGTAGTAGTAGTAGTAGTAGTAGTAGTAGTAGTAGAGAAAACATGAATGTAAGAGTCCAAGCAGCGATCAAAATCATTAGACTGCATCGAAAAATAGGATGAGGAATCGTAAAGTATATATATATATTCGAAGGGGAGTGTAATGTGTGATTGAGAGTGCCACGTCCTTACGAAATGATTCTGTCAAGTAGCGTACAGGTAACTGAATAGAAGGTATGGCAGAAGTGATTTAAATCTACTCGTTGTCAAATAACACATCAAATTTTATTCGAAACGTTCCCAGCCCATTTTCATGACTGTCGTGTAACTGTTGACACCAGTCGATGCATTAATTAACTAAAAAATGATAAATGGCTGGTCCTTTAGGTTGTGTACTTTCGGTTTTTTTCTTCATTTATTCCTTTAAGAGAAATGTTTTTTATATGTATCAGGCGACATAAACTTTATTTTTCCTATTATGCCATTCCTATTACGCCATAAGAAGTAGTGTGTATTTTCCAGAATTGCCTGCCTCCCAGGAAACAAAGTGACGATTAACTATTGCCTCAGATTACATGACTGCTGAATGGGCCTAGCAATGTTTCAAATAATCAAACACTTGCCTGTATTTGAATTAACTGCCTTAGAATTGTTTGCTCTATAATTTTTCGGTCGTTTTCGATTTCTCTTTCTCCATAACTTCTTTTTCTTTAACTTCGGTCCTCGTTCATGCCTTACTCCATGACGAATCTTTGTCGCTGTAGATACAAAATTAACTAATTGCCGTTCTGAAATTTTTCGTACAATTCATACACGAAGTAACAGTAACTTTAATATATTTATATAAAGTTAAATCTATTGTTAGCATTGTCGTGTATAAGAAAACAATCTTCGTGACACTGCAACTGCAATCGAGATTGAATGTCTTTAATTATATGTAAGATTCTTGAACTAAATTATGAACCTGGGCTTGTCTTTAAAATCTGGGCATAGGAATGTGGGACCATATAGACAAGGGTACTTGTTGCATTTTTCTCATTTTAAATAATTCTGCCATTCTTTGTCTAAAATCATTGTGCATCTCTTGACAAAATCTCTCCAGAACATGCTACTTTGCTGATAATATGTATATGTATATATATATATATATATATATATATATATATATATATATATATATATATATATATATATATATATATATATATATATATATATATATATATATATATATATTGCATGAATGTTTGTTATTTTAATCTCGCTTTAATCTATATGCCTTCGAAGAATGAAATATACATTTAAAGCATATGAAAATAAATCCCTAAGCATCAAAGTATATTTAAGCACTATATGTCATGCAAAGTATGCTGACCTGATTTTCTTTTACATGACCCACTTTTCCTTGTTCTAATCACTTTTCCAGAGTTGCAAGCCTCTTTTTGCAGTTCACAATAACTGTTGTATGTGACATTGTCCGAGCCACACACTGGATTATTTATTGTAGAAGTGCAGATATTAACACAGTCTACACAAACAGGTTGCCCCCTATCAGGGTCGAGGAGACAAGTGGTCCCTGAAGGGCACTGAACACTTTCGCATGTGGAATTATCTGCAAAGAATATGATCCGAAATAAGTTGATTTAAATATAATGCACTTTGCATGATACGAGAGAGAGAGAGAGAGAGAGAGAGAGAGAGAGAGAGAGAGAGAGAGAGAGAGAGAGAGAGAGAGAGAGAGAGAGAGAGAGAGAGGCAGACAGACAGAAAGAGATATAAGGCACATATATATTAATACTTGCATGGTATTGTAAGGGATCATTTACAACATGCAGAAAATCAGTAAAATCGCCTAGTTAACTTGACAAAATCTCTAAACACTAAACACTTTTAACGTTATAGATCTATAGTGTACATACAAGTAAGATACTGCATTTGTCTCTAAAATGTCTACACTATAAAAATGAGATACAGTTTAGGTCCCGCTCTAAATTTACATAATAATTATCAAGTCAAACAATTAACAAAATAGTCATTAATTAAAACAATTTAATAATTTTTACTTCTTCAATGAATCATAGAATATTTTCTCTCACCATATTTATTAGGTCCGTAAATCAAGCCCTATCTTGATACTGATTGACCGTACGTAGGTCTGATGTAACCTATTTATTAAAATATGCAATTTTGCTGCACGTAAAATATTTCCAGAATACACATGCGTACAGTTTAGACACGTACTGGTATTTGTAACAGCCATATCTAGCACAAAACTCAAAATGGCCATAGGGCAGAGCATTGTGCTAATCCACGTGGATTTGCAAGTTGCCAAACACATAATTTTAATCAGAAATAGTACATACATATGGCCTAGCAAATTATTCGCCGACGGTAGTTCAACATCTGCAGGAAGTGCCGGTAAGCGCAAAAATTGTACACCGATGTGTATAGACAAAAGCTTCTGCAGAGTTTTGCAGGTTTTCATAAATGGGCGATATCCTCCCCATAACCGCCAACCAATATCATTAAAGGTGTGGAATGATTCTTTTGCCTAGTTATTTGTGGTATGCTAGCTCCTGTGATATCAAGTGTTATATGACATCGAATTATTCAGATTTCTTGGCATCATTTGCATAACGCCACCTATCGTGTGTTTACATTATATACCTTGGACGATTTCACTGCTTCTGGTTTGCCATTTGATTTTTGGAAAATGTTCAGATTATTGGTGAGTATACTGTTTTAAAAACAAATCTACGAATAGCACTTATTTCCCTTAATCTCAAATAGAGTTTGCATCTTCTTCAAATTAATAACAATGTAAACAATAAGCTAACTAGTTTGTCGTCTGCTAATGTCCAAAGGTGTCTTGCAACAGTCAGATCACATGAATACCATAGGTTCAAGAATTAAGCAATTGAATATATGGTACCATATAAGAGTCCAAATGTGAAATGTGGCAATGTCCTGGTTTTCCGTAGATTATGATGGCATTTAAAATGAGGTGGTGTTTAATTCAAATTATTGCTAACTTCTTATGACCTTAAATGTGCATTTAAAACATATATACAAGTCTAAAACTGTTATTTTTAAAGAAAACTACTTTTACATGCATGATTATTCGATTAAAATAACAACAATATAATGTGTATATTCAAAGAGGATCCAATTATGCATCTTTCTATCTACTATATCGATCTATATAACTTCAAACAATCAATTCAATGCAAAAGAGGTCACAATATGATGCGGCAAACCTTCAAAGGGTCTTTGAAGCCACACTGAAAATAATGTCAGTGTAGAGGGCTCCATAATTTAACAATGTTCCAGAGTTAACTTTGAGGGACAGAACTCGTGGAAATGTCACAGTAGATATTTTGCTGGATTTGTAACTTTCGTCTCTATGATGGAGAGCAGAAATTAGTTGATCTTGTAACTCACAATAGGATATGGTTACCAAGCAACCAAAGTATGGACAAATACATTGAAGAGTACATGTTAAGTGAGCATAATGCTCAAGTAACTGTTGATTTTTAAACTTTAAGACATTTGGCCAGAACGTAAGGTAGTCAAACCACATACGTTATCAACAGCAAGAGACAATGCAGATTTAAGAGACGATCTGACAACATATTACTGAGAGCTTGTGAGTATCTCAACTGACAATAGCTTTATGGATAAACCAAGAAGAACGTGCAATATATACGAGACATGGCTCAGCACTGAAGTTATACAGTTACAAAGTATTTGTAATAAAACACTAAAACTTCGGTGCATTACATCACCAGGTTCTTCAACCGTCAGAATAATTGCATCTGGAAATACAATTGCGATTAATATTCCTCCACATTTTGTGTTTCCTTAACAGAGATGGGATGGTGGTCGTATGAGTAGAGCCAGCCCTGGATCTACGGGTAAAATATCGAAATCTGAAAGGTTATTTTAAGTTATATTTCAGAAATATCTAACAAAGCATTTTGTCAAATACGAAAATGTTTGTGATGGAGAGACAAATATTCGACTGCTCTCATCTTGTACGATAGAATATGGATCCAAATTTTCGCTTACCTTAGCAGAATGGACTGAAAACAAGAATATTACACCAAACACCAAACATTTTGACGTAGCCTTTAAATGTTGGTATGTTTGGTCTAATGTACAAAGACAGAAAGCCGGCATATATAAAATTAATCATGGTTTGACCATGACAAAATATCAAGTTGCTGAACTTACTGCCAAGCCTTACCTGAAAGCCATTACTGCAGAAAATGTGATATCCGCATTTAAAAAGACAAGAAGTGCGCATCATTTTGACATGTCCATTTCTGATGCACAACTTGCACCATAACTGATATGTACAAATAATGATAAATAGGAACAATCAACAGCTGAATATTCCCAACACTGCAACAAAAATCACATAGTCCAGAAATAAAAGTAAATTAGGTGTCACCATCCTTGAAAGAAACTCCTGCACAAGGAAAGAAAAGAGCAAATTTCTGGCAGTAAAAATGCAGTCAAGTTTTTTAAGGACAATTATTACAAATGCTATTATTAAAAACAAACAAAAAAAAACATTTGCTATACCCTTCCCATCTGGAAATCTTTTGAAGAATTCCAGTATTTATGTCATGATTCCGCATCAAAGAAGATAAAACTTACTGCTGAAAAACTCTTGGCTCTAACTAGCCAAACTGCAGACAAGAGAAGAACAGAAATGAAATGTGTGAACTTCCGAAAGAAAATTAAGAAGCTATTCCCATTACATCATGAACCAGCAAGAAATGAGCACCAATTGATTTAGAAGCAGAAGAAAGTGAGTTATTGGACGACATTGACGATGATGATTAAAAATTATTTGTTTGTCTTGGTTGGAAGCCAGATGAAATAAAGGTAGGTGAGAAGATATTTTTTGTAGCATAGAGAAATGTGACTTCTGTCCACACTGGACTCATCTTAAGTATTGTTCAAATGTTACAGTTTTAACGACAGGCAGTATTTTAGGTGTTTTTGCTGCTTCTTAAACAAAGAAAGTTGTTTTCAATTAAACGCTGCATTGTAACAATGCCCGTTTTCTTTTCAATCTGGTCATCTTAGCTCATTTTAAACTTATTTCCTCGACTTCCAGTTTATTATTATCTTACATTGTGCACAATATATCAAAAAAATTTAAAAAATATTATGACAAGTATATGCCACCATATATAATTTTTGGGGCATTACCGCTGCATCAGAGTAACTCCCGTTGTGTAATCTGACCCCTACATGGCGGCTGTCCGCAATTATATGATGTAAACTTGACAGGCAATGTATTTTCTTAGAGATTAAATACCAACAATATATATATATATATATATATATATATATATATATATATATATATATATATATATATATATATATATATAGATAGATATATATATATATATATATATATATTGAAGGTAAGTCGTATCATTACTAAACTGACGATCACTCATTTTAAGATAAAGAGCTGACACAGCTTTTCGGGCTGTAGGGGTGGTACTTATTAGACAAATCTTACATTTCAGGAAGGTTATTGTAAATAAAATGGCGAAAAAGACAAAAGTAAAGTACTTAAGTAAATAATGGCAATCACTGGTGCATTTGCGTCATGGTACTGGGATATGAAGGAAAAACCTCAAATGTGTAAGACATACATATCCCCCCGTTTAATTGAAGACGTTTGCATAATCGATTGTTATAGTAAACAAGGTTTCACAGTGTAAATCGTCCGGTTAGATGTAATGCTATAGCATCGGTTCTAACGTCAACATGCGCCTCTGTAATGTAACCCAAATTTCGACTGATTTAACTTAAGTCTATATTATGTAACTTTAAGAATTTGTCATATGCTCTTTGATATACATCGTGGTTACTACTCACTCGTGCATTTTCCATTATATGCGATTCGAATGCTTCGTCCCTTTTTACAAATTGCAGCCCTAAGTTCGCATAGGTTCGCGTATGTTTTCCCATCCTCACCGCAGATATAGTATTTTGGTAGGTGTGGTTGACATTTTGTTTGACACACGACACAGTGAGGAAACCCATTCTGATCTTCCAGACAATATCTATTTCTGTAGCATTTCACCTTTCGGCATGATTCTGAAAATTGAATATCAGTCAAAAATATATTCTACATGGAAATATCCGCAACTTGAAGATATGTAATTCAAACTGCCCGCAATATTTCTGAGCATTCTCAACCCTCGCTAATTTCCAGAGGGTATTTCTCAGTACTAACGGTTGCTGAAAGTCTACATTTAACAAAATACTGATTTCATTGTTAGGATTATTTTTGTTTTTAAAAGAAAGAGTTTAAGTAGATTTCAAATTTTAGTAGTTTTAAGTGTCGCCTGCAGTGTAGTGAATGAACGAAATGCAACTTTGTTGTGTAGAAGTATCTCCCTTTATTTAATTTGGAGGAATTTTCTTCAGTTCCGTTATATAAAAAGTTAAAAAGTTACTCGATCTGATATTTTTTTAAACAAAGCGTTATTTGTAAACTGAAACACAATTTATAACCAAAAGGAAATGCCATGTACATAATATTTCAAGCCTTTAATGTGCGAACATTCTTACTTTTGCAGTTTCCAAAGTAGGCTATCTCTGTTTGTTGTTCATATTTGCAGTTTTGTCGCAGTAGGTGACAGTAACTTCGGTATCGTTTTCCGTCCGTTCCGCAGAGTGGACCTCGCTTCTTAAGCCCAGAATCGCACTGCGGTCTGCACACACAGTGTGGCGCTCCGTCTCTCATGACGCACTTCCGATCCTTCCCACAAAAGACCGTCTTACAGCTGGCTGAAAAAGATACCTTTTTAGGCACATGGGATAGAATATCAAAGTGGGATTTTATATGGGAAACTATTAAGGGCACTCGAGTCTGCTTTTCAAAATGGATATATATATATATATATATATATATATATATATATATATATATATATATATATATATATATATATATATAAAACATTCTTTCCATAATTTCCCTTCAAGTTTTTATACTTTTCCATTCTTATTACCATAGAAGCAGTGGCTGCAATAAATGTCCCATGAAAAACATTATTCCAAGAAATTCTGAAATAAAATTATAACAATGAGATATTATTATGTGGGACGACGAGACGATCGAGGAGATGACAGTTCTGGATAACTCATATTTTTGTGGGAGTGGGTGGTTGGGTGGTTTACATATCGAGAACATTAAAAATCAAAATGAAACATTGCTTGGCATGCAAGACAGATGAGTATCTTGAAATCAAAATTAAAATATCACGGGGAAGTCATTTTTGCTGGGTGATTTTTTACATCTCTTTTAGGGGGTCTAAAACATTAAACTAATTATTTAAAAAAAAAAATAAATAATGAGCCAGCAAGAGCAAAGTATATTATTTCAAAAATACAGTATAGTAAATGGACCAATTCGACTATTAAGACGATGAAATGTTCCACCAATCAGAGACTAAACTAAATAGAACAGTTACTAATACTAGCGTAGTGTAACTTTATCAATTAACACGTTCGAGTACATGAAACTCCTCCAACACATCTCAGCTAGCTACAACAATACTAAAATTTAAACAAAAAGATTTAAAGCGTCAAAACGTCGCGAACACACTCGGTACTAACACGGCAAAAGTTCGCTTCCTGGTTTAACACATTTTTTTAACTAGTACATTATTTGAAAAATAGTGCATCAATCCGAGTAAACCGGCAAGCAAAGCAATCTTACTGGCGTGATCCTACATTGATTTCATTTACGTGGAGTCTAGACAGACAAATGCATCAGTCTGATTTGCCAAATTACAAATGAATAAGGAAGACTTCACGTTTACAACAAATTGGAGTTATTTAGTATTTTTTTATGTCAGCTAAATATAACACGATATGCTAATAACTGTACAGTATTCAAGCGTAATATTTGTAAGCTTTGTAGGTGAATGTGTGATCTGCGCTAGCTGCCTTCTTTGGAGAGGTGCGCCTAGGATCATAACGCTTTTGGCAATGGCCTGTATTGTGTGTTGTGCCTACTTTCGATTTAAGCAGCATATTTGTTATGTTTGTGCCGTCCTTAAGAGGATATGTATATGTTAAAGACAGTATTGGAACACAGTATATAGTGAGCATTGCGTACTTGTTTCGTGCAGGCATATCATTGTGGCAAAAACTCATTGGTACAGAACTGGAATAAAACTCTAGTAATCCATTCTCCTGGCCATTAGTAGTTGATGCGACTGCATTACATCCTGCTCGAAGATCGACTATAATAAAACCAGGCGGATTTGAGAAACAACTCTCGCGGGCTTTGTCGTTTTGGCAAGTAAGAGTTACTGGAGATTTTAAAATTTTGTGTTTTAATACAAACAAAAACTATTTTTTTTTATAAAAAATGTAGGAGTCATTATACTTTTAAGCCATGTGTACTGGGATATATGCTCATAATTTCAGAGTGATGATCTTCTTATAATGGACACATGTTTAGACTGAACACATGTAGATAACGGACAAACAGATTATGATCAAGAATACAATTTTTAAAGAGATTATAATTTCTGATTGCCATTTTAAAACGAACGGAAGATATCCGAAAATGTACTTTAATCGTCGGGTCACCTATCTCCTTCCTCTTTTTAGTTACATACCAGTTATATAACGACCAGAATGAGTCTATATGCAACAATTTTTAAATTAACATTTAAGTAGTTACATTATAAAATCAGTAATGCAGCATAACATATGTACCTTGGTACAATCTAGGTGATTTTAGTATTAGAGTCTATATTCCTCATTATTAAACCCATATATTGCAGACCATGAGGATTAAATATATATTATCATAGACCAAATTATAGCATTGGTCGAACTCGGCAAACACTTTCAGTAACAATTAGGCCTGCTTAGTGCCATTCTTCAACAGTAACATTCAGTAAGTTACATTTTTCACAACCAAAATAATCACATAGCTCGCAGACATCAAGTTCATATTGCCCTGATGGAACATGATTGAGTCTTTCTCTGCATATCAAAAGTAAACACACTGACGAGATTCATACAGTCAACAATTTCATCGCCAAAGGTGAGGTGTCCCATAGGGACTGTACAAAACGGCTATCAGAGAAAAGACATCAGTTGAAACATAAAATATATTGTGGAAGAAAGCCTTGTTGACATGCGAATAACAACGGAAGATAATTCGAAGTTACGGGTAACAAAAATAAAATAAATACTACAAAGAGAAATAAATTAAGCCGTTTGCCTGACAAGCAAATGAACACTGAAGGAAGTCAGAATAGTTTCTTTTTTCAAAAGTTAGTACAACTAGACCTCTAACAAATCGAATAGAATCTGGAAAAGATGGAAAAGGACATCAAATATAAATTAAAGTCAGAGCAAAACAGAAGACTGTGAGCATAAAGGCGACACAAGCTCAATCAAAATATACAACCTATCAATAACTATCACATTTCAAAGACGTAATAGATTATGTCTTTTTTATGCCCGAGACGCACAAAAATTCTATCAATGTAATTTTCCACCCATTGTTGGACAGTCTTAATGGTAGAAGGGACACCGTCCAAATCGTTTATCAATAAGAGAATACTTGTAATCATCGCTATGTCGGATATTACGATAGATTATTTAATATCTCTCAGTTTGGAGCGGTGTTTTGAGCAAATATCGTATCGTTTACACAAGTTGGTTTTACCCAGTAGTTTCTTTTTTTTTTTTTCATTTGTAAAATAATATGCAGAGTTATGATGGCTCAGTAAATGTACAAGTTTTTATTTATTCTTATCGTATCCTTATACTATATACCCAAACAAAACAAAATATGAGCTGCCTAGACATCTTTTAATTTTGTTTTCAATCTTCGTGCAAACATACGGGAGATGTGAGAAAGATAAAATGTATAAATGGGACCATGACCTTAATTTGATTTGCAAAATATAATATTGTATGCTTTGATGGATCCGATATTGTTTTATATATTTTTTATTTCTGTTACTTTCATTTTTATTGATTTCTTGTTTCCATGTGAGATATGCAAAACACAAACGTTTTAGTGGCCCACCAATATCAGATTCATCGCTACTCCAGAAGATTATTTCATTTAGATTGTGATTTCTTTTTCTGGAGACAATATATTGTATAAATCACAATTTAAGCTTCGAATCAGTCTGTTTATTTTCAGTTTGTTAGAACTTTAACTCTTAATTTTGTTTAATACTGTCCAAACAATAATTGATTCATTGATTTTATTTTCTTCCCTATATTGTTTTCAGAAAACTGAAAACAATACATATATTGCTTCATCTTGATATCTTGATATATTAATAAATCGTTTTGAAAACTCGCATAAATGTTTCTCAGCAATCAGTAACTCTGAGAACAAATTACCAATCTGCGACTAGAATAAATAAACATTGGTGTAAATTATAACGATGCAGTTACAGATGTCAGTTGATTTACAAGCATCCATTGGTGCAAAATATCTAAACGAAACGATACTTTTATGACATGAACAACTTTAAATCCCTTTTTACAACTTACGAATGTCTTACAAACTCTCTTCACTTGGTGTCCGAGTAATCTAAGGCGATTGCCTTTACAGGTCCTTTATCCGCGTGGGTTCCAGTCTTAGGCTCGGCCAACATGGGTATCTGAGAAAGCTTGTCAGCGGCTTTCCTTGGGTCGGTGGTTTTTTCTATGCTTTTTTCCCTCGGGTTCTTCCTTCACCAGTTATACTAGTTGCCATGTTTAGACTATCATGGGTTAAAATAGGTATTAAACCACAAAACTACAACGGCTTCAAAAACAGATGGCTTCTGTATAGTATACATGCCTGGATCTTATTTAAGGAATGCGAACTAGCCACGAATTTTAATCGATGATTATATTATGACAGTTCTTAAATGCGGTATATTAGATTTTTAAAGAAATACGCCTTTATATATATATATATATATATATATATATATATATATATATATATATATATATATATATATATATATGTATGTATGTATGTATGTATGTATGTATGTATGTATGTATGTATGTATGTATATATATATATATATATATATATATATATATATATATATATATATATATATATATATATATATATATTGCATGATAAGGAGTTAGGTCGCTATATCCTTCTTGTTTTTCAAATTAAAATGAAAATACAATTTTTACAATGTAATCATTGCATGATCTAATAATTTATAGGTTTGTTCTAAACTAAATAAGATAGTACATCTATAGTTATACCATTAATTAATATTATCAAGGAAATCATCAACGAGACTGAAAGGATTAAGAACATTTTGATCTATCTATTAAATTACATTTCTGGTAATCGTTATAAGAGAT
The DNA here is from genome assembly GCA_016746295.1 of Potamilus streckersoni. Classification (NCBI taxonomy): domain Eukaryota; kingdom Metazoa; phylum Mollusca; class Bivalvia; order Unionida; family Unionidae; genus Potamilus; species Potamilus streckersoni. The sequence goes on along the minus strand of JAEAOA010001492.1, from coordinate 2,465,377 downwards.
AAGTAACGAATTGGATTTAAGTGCTTACATTATACATCAATATAAATTACGGCACGCAATAAGCATACATAAAAGGCATTTCATTTAAACCAGATTGGTCCATGTAACGTGTTCGGAAATACATAATGTAAACAACGATCTGTTTAGCAGTGAAATAACCCACGGACTTGACTTTGATCGATATATGCCGCTCATACCGCTTGCATCAGAGTACTTCACACAAGTTTTTATCACTACGGCAAGGATAACGAACGTAGCGTATTGTGTGTTGGTCTTCTGCCGCATTTACCGTGAACTTCCGATTGCTTACTTAGAACTGCCGTCAATCGTAGATTCTTATGGCCTTCCCAGCTGTAGCATAACATTTTGCATGTAAAGGCCAGAGACCAATTACTAGTTATAACTGTCCCGTCCCTCCCCAAATACATCGCGGAAACTAAATGTTGGGCTAATTAACTGCATGACTTGAGATCCCTATAATTTTTATGACAAACAAACCAAATGAAATGTGATCTGCCAGCATATCTAACTATATGAAGGCATATACACGTCTGGTTATTCATCGTTGCGCGCTCGTTATAAAGAGCAAAGATGGCATTGTTTTTGTTATCTGTCCAATTTTCACCTGATGGTTTCTACTTGGCAATAAAAGCTGTACCACAATTTTGCATAGGCAGTCGATGGGAAACGAAAACTCAAATGTTTGTTTATTAGCAAGGTCCTAAAGGAAAGACCTTGATCGGTTTGGAATATGAGAGAGTATCAGGATGGACAAAATTGACACCGAATATTTAGACACTACTCGCATGCGAATTAGAAAGACACGTGCCTATTTCTTTCACTGGTCAACAACAAAAACAAAAAACAAACAAGAATTCGAAGGTTAGGATACAAAATCGCACGTACTAATAATTCAACGTGATATGTACTTTTCTTGTTAGTTGTACATTCTTATTCTATGTAAAGCTTTTATTTCATTTTGAGACCTATTAATCTATAGTTTCGCTTTATTCATGGGCGTCTGAAGCATAGGTGATGGTGGGTTCAATCATACTGCATAACGCTGAAAATATGTCACTATATTCTATTCAAAACGTTTAGTAAATATTAGCTTTAGTTTCAGACTGCTTACTATACTAACTCTCCCGGCCGTGATTAACTGACCCACCCACCTTGCCAAAATTCCTAACCCGCCAATTGCAAAATAAAAAACCTGCGGGTACCCATGGCCTCATTAGTTATTTGTATCTAGTTAATTAAGATTCGACACAAGTGTATTGTCATATTATCTCATTACTATTTTCCATTAAATAGTGAAATGCAATTCTTTAACAGGACAATGATTGGAATTAGTGTAGGAAAAATATACCATTCTTGACACATTTTTGTATTAAATTAATTTTAAAGGTAATTGTTTCAACCAATTTTATTTCGTATAGGAAAAGACGCTGTATTAAGTGTCCAGAAATACAATATTTCATTCAGAATGACTTGTTTATATCTGACCCACAAACACAGCATCGTATCCAAACCTGTCGAAGACTCTGGTGGAAGTTGGGGAAGTAGTGGGTCAATAACGATTCAGCATCTTGAGATGGGTGACAGCCATTTAGAATATGTTTTTTATTACGGCCATTAAATATCACATGTCTCAATTATTTGATCCGGAGTTGTCAGAATGGAACCTACAAATCATATTTATCGAATAACTACTATATTGTTTTTTTTTTGTTTTTATCTCTCTCTCTCTCTCTCTCTCTCTCTCTCTCTCTCTCTCTCTCTCTCTCTCTCTCTCTCTCTCTCTCTCTCTCTCCGCGATAAAGTCCAGAATTTAACAAAGAACGGGCATTATTGTAGTTTGAAAAGCTTTAAATGCTAGCTCAAAATTTGATTTGATAAATTCATGTTTCCCTAGACAACAAATACATCAGACGGCATCAGGTTAATCTGAGACAGTTGTGAATGAACACTTGGCATAGCGTATTTCAATGCAAAGAAGTAAATCTGATGCTGCTGAGTTGCAAAAAGAAGCCAACCCATCCCCAATAGTTGCTTACAAATTCATCTCCGGATTTATAAGAGGGGTGCGTAACAAATTCAGATATAAATCTGCTATTTTAACACAAAAGTTAGTTTTTTTCAGTGTACGTGTAAACAAAGGACAGCCATGAAAAGCTTATTTGCAGACAGCCACGTGAAATAAGTGTGGATATTATGTACCTAGATATGAAAAATATTTAGAGTACCAAAATGCACACATGAATATGTAAGTTATTGTAAAGATTTTAATAGCCTTTTGTTTCTTAAATTTCCTTTTCAAACAAAAAGAAAAAATACAAAATAAATATGTGGATCCTATTAAACGATTGTGATGATTATCACCTCAGTTTGCCCAGTTTTTGTGCAGAAACTGGGGAAGAATAACTCACTCACTATGGCAACGATGGCACTGTGGAGCGCCCCCTGACATAACTTTCCAGAAGACAAGATCTGGACTGTTCAAACTGTAGTGAGGTGTCCATGACACCGTTTCCAACATATTGAAAGCACAACATTCTTGCCACGTCATGTTCAGGCCAAACGAGGTTCTGCAGAATCCCGATTTGCTGATATTCATCCAACACACGCCCGCTGTAAATAAAGTAAACATATCGGTATAAGTTTAATAAAATAAGATGATTATACAGTCTGTAACGATAACAGGCCAAATTTAAAATTTCGCCTCAGATTAATAAATATGGTATTTTTGAGAAGGTCACAGTTTAAGAATGAACAAATTAGCAAATAAAATATAATCCTTTTCATGGTTTTTGCTCACAGCATGTACAACAGCATATTTTATTTTATTACCTGCAAAAAAGATTTTCTATAAAAAAGTGAGTATTTATGTACAGTGTACATACAGAATACAAATAAAGTAATTCAATGCCTTTTTTAGGTTAAGTAAAAAAATAGTCACAAAAGAATATAACCAGACCGTTCTTGAAGTACAATTTACAAATGTACGTGGTATATAAAATGAAATGTTTGGGAAATGTGCATCGGCTAATACATTATTTGCTGCTTTAATTACTCAAAAAATTACAATGATGCTTGTATGTCCAATCAAAAAGCCAAATTATGTGAAAAGCTTGTCTTTATTCGTGTTTTATTCAATTGAAAGTGAAAAACAAAACGAGCTGGTAACATCTACCTCCTTACTTTTAAAAGAAGATCTCTAGCGATAATGTAACAAGACAATCCAGATAGTTATTGTTTCTTAATGTGAACATTTTGTTTAGCCCAATTCATCTAAAACTTTTGTTTATATGAATGTAGTTTTACATAAAATATTTTTCTCTATGAAAAGTTAAATACAAATTACAATACTTTATATATTTTATATTTTTCTTTCCTTTATTTTGTTACTGCTTTATTGCATAGCTGGATTGTATTTTTTGTCATAACCAAATGAAAAAATTCTTAAACAGTATAAAGTAATTATAACATTACAGACAATTGTTCATGTTCATACAGGGGTATGTATTCAACAACCTAATCTGTGAGTCGCCTTAAAAATTTTAAAAATTATGGGGGGGGGTAAACAAGGGGGAGGTGTTTTATTCTTCTAACAGAAAACAATTACATCTGTGAAGACACAAACACAAATTAATATTAATCTTTACTACTACGTTAATTACCAAGTTGGTTTAATGCTACTTTGCTGCTGTGATACAAAAAATGCTTGGTTAGCGGTAGCAACGATATTAAATAAATAAAATAAATAATTTATAATCAGTAAGTATATAGTTGCACTAAAGGAGTCAGACGTTTCCGCAGTATAATACGTTACAATAAAATCACTTTATATGTACTATTAATATATGTATATTCATTGTATTTATAAATTGATTTGTGTTGTCACCGATTTCATTGTACTTTAGGTGGCGTTCAATAGTTTCGTATTTAGCATAGGGTTAGAATTTTAAAGAAAAATAATTTCCCCGGGCTTCCTCACTAGCTATACTAGCTATTGAAAAAAGACTTTGTATATCTTAGGTATTGTTCAAAGAACCATTAATAACCTTTATTTTGGTATATGATTGATGGGTGTAATATGGGTTAGAGAGCATACAGCTTGGCCTTACTCCAGATGTGCATCTTTCAAAAAGTGCTAGCTCTACTTGCTCATTTTCATTTCTCGAACTTAAGAGGTAAATTGTAAAAAAGGAACCGATAACTTTTTTTTTACATTTTATGTATTTGGTAATTCATTCATTGCACGTTTAGAAGCTGGTACTGTCTAGTTTGGCAAAATTCATTTTCCCTATTTTAGTAGCTGCCAAGAATAGTGTACTTTAGACAAATCCAGGTTGATTTTTGGAGCACAAGGGAGCAGTCATTTTAGTTAGCAGTGTGCTAAACTCATTTAAAATTTCCAAAAGTACAATATCCAAAGAAATGTCAGCCACATTACATGAAAGTAGAATATAGGTATTTCAACGTTCACTCCACTGTGCATGTTTAAAATGCAAACAACTTCACCTTACATACATCACTGTCTTAAAAGTACATAATAAATGGTGAGTGCCACATTATTGATAGCACATCAGACTTCTGTGGTTGCTACCACTACCTTCTGCTCAAGGGAGACAACTGACACGCATTTCCTGTTATAGATGAGACGGTTTAGAGGTTACAATAGAGCTGTATTCCCACGAAACGATAAGTACCAAAATATTCTTGGCACATTCTATATTCATAAAAATAAATAAAACCACTCCCGCATGAAACACTACATGGTCCACTTTTTATGCATTTTTCATGCAATTTGTATCTGATTAGTGAAAGCTACCAGCTGCTCAAGGGAGAGAACTGTCACGCATTTCCGGTTAAAGATTGGTGGGGGTATGCTATAAAACAGCTCTATTCCCAAGAAAAGAAGATAAGTACAAAAATATTCTCGACACATTCCATATTTAGATACATAAATAAAACCCCACCCGCGTGAAACTCTCCCCCATGCACGCAGTTCATGGATTTTTAAAGAAAAGTTTCTCAGAGCCGTATACAATTCTTACCAATAATGTAGGGCTTAAACGAAAAGCTATATTGTTTCCTTTGCGAAGGTTATGACGTAAAATATCCAGCTATCCATGAAATTAACCAGTCAGAGTTAAAGAGGGGTACCTGTTTTGTACAAAAATAGTAAGATGGTGGCACTCGGCAGACGGAAGCGCCCCACCCTGGTTACGTTGTTATTGCTACAGTCTGGTATTTTCGTGAGTTGATTAAGACGGTGCATTTCACAATTAGCGTTATTGGTGTAAAATAGTAAACTTTTATTACCTAAAAACTGATTGATATTGAAATTATTTTATAACGTATGTATTTTTTTAAGTTTTTTTTCTGCTTAGTTATTGTACGAACATTGTCCAGTCCTGTAAACATCTTATTGATTGTTGTGAAAAATCTTTGAAAGCATACATTCTTACGACTTCAAAAACTTTTTTCAAACTATCCAAGTGAATGTGCTTTTAGTGCTTGTGACGAATAATTAGTTTTTACTTCAATGTACCTTCCCAATTTCTGTCTTTCTAATATCCATTACAAACCGATAGATAAATACTTGATTCCTGGTATTCTGAGGGTGAAAGCATATTTGACCTTCGCGTAAAGGACAACAGCAAACTACTTAATTTGGCTTACAAATTTGGATATAGTGAATGTCAATGACAAATCATCTGCTGAAGATTACATACCGCAGTTAATTTAAGATAAATTGCAAGCTTTCGTCGTCACTGAATCGAAACAAAGTGTCATACAAGAAAATCCAGATAATGTTATCTGCTGTCTTGTTAGTGCACACAGTCAGAACTGAGTTAAATGAGCCGGCATGTTATAATTGTGGCAAATATTCTGGCGGCGCCTCCAAATGATCTAGACATGCGTTAGCAGCAAGTGCTTACAGCAAAGTTAAAAGTAGTTTTTCAATTGACTGAATCTTTAAGTTGCATCATTTTCTTGCTCTTAACCTGTTCCTTGCCTTGGTGTGTATGTATGTATGTATGTATGTATGTATGTATGTATGTATGTATGTATGTATGTATGTATGTATGTATGTATGTATGTATGTATGTATGTATGTATGCATGCATGCATGCATGCATGCATGCATGCATGCATGCATGTATGTATGTATGTATGTATGTATATATATATATATATGTGTGTGTGTGTGTGTGTGTGTTTCGAGTTTCATTTTAGTTATTCAATTCAATGATTTTACAATAATAGAGTTAGGTTGATTACCATCGGTGGTTTTAATTGTTCAGGTTTTGTTTTACACTGACACCCATGCAACGAGAGAGAGAGAGAGAGAGAGAGAGAGAGAGAGAGAGAGAGAGAGAGAGAGAGAGAGAGAGAGAGAGAGAGAGAGAGAGAGAGAGAGAGAAGCGAGCAGTACAGGGATTTAGGACAAATGAAACACTGTGCTAGTTAAGTTATAAGGCCCCTTACAACGCAAAAGGCATCGTAATGTTTTTTTGCCAAGAAGGCCCTCCCCCCCGCCGCTTAAGCACACCTAAGCATAATGGTAATTCCGGCACTGGGGGCGGTGCAAGTGCACTAAATATTGATACTTAGTTGATTAAAAGTTTGTTTGGCAAACTTTACTCGACTCCGTATCTTACTCGAATGTATTCTAACCAGCCAGAACTTTAAATTGGATTCTTGAAGTCTAGAATAATATTTCCTTTCTGAAAATGTTAAGTATGGTTTTGTGACAGAGTCCAACATGTATCTGATAAACTAGTTTTCAAGGCGATATGAGTAAATCAAACGGAAATTTTGTACAAGATAAAGCATCTATTCCCTTAACAATTATTCAGGTCCAATTGCAAATTCGATCCAATGAAAAAAAGATAAAATACACATATATAAAATCATGATACCTTTGGAAACAATATGTTCGGGACATCGTGCATCCGCATACGCAGATAATTGTTTTGAGAAAGCGAATCTCATAGGATCAACTTCAATTACATCTTTTTAATGTTAAGAATACATGCGATTTTGCTATAGATTACTGTCTTACAGACAAATTTGAGAACATTTGTTGTTTTTTCTTTTAAGTGGCGCTCTACAATTTCATATTTAGCATAGGGTTAGAAATTTAAAGAAAAAGAGTTTCCCCGGGTTTCCTCACTAGTTATACTGACTATTTTTTAAGAGACTTTGTATATCTTAGGTATTGTTCAAAGAACCTTTAATTCCCTTTATTTTGATGTATGATTGATGGGTGTAATATGGGTTAGAGAGTATACAGTTTGGCCTTACTCCAGATGTGCACCTTTCAAAAAAGTGCTAGCTCTACTTGCTCATTTTCACTTCTCGATCTTCAGAGGTAAATTGTAAAAAATAGAGCCGATAACTTTTTGTTTACATTTTATGTATTTGGTAATTCATTCATTGCACTTTTAGAAGCTGGTATTGTCTAGTTTGGCAAAATTAATTTTCCATATTTTAATAGCTGCCAAGAATAGTGTACTTTAGACAAATTCAGGTTGATTTTTGGAGCACAAGTGAGCAGGCATTCTAGTTAGCAGTGTCCTAAGATCACTTAAAATTTCCAAAAGTACAATATTCAAAGAAATTTCAGCCACATTACATGAAAGTAGTGTATAGGTATGCCAACATTCTCTCCACTATGCATGAATAAAATGCAAACAACTTCACCTTACATACATCACTCTCTCAAAAGTACATAATAACTGGTGGGCGCCACCTTAGCCAATAAGCTATTTTTCAGAATCGTAACCTTCCCTGATCATACGTGCACAATCAATGAAGAACTGAATGCAATGAAGTATATCTGAACGATCCCGATCTCGTCGGTTGACACAATGCATATCAAAAACCCCATACAAATCCTGGGAATATTTGATCTCATGCTTTTTCTGTCAATCATTTGTACAACATATGGTTGCACATTAATATTCATGATATGATTAATTGATATTATGATACGACATATTGATATTATGATACGACATATTGATATTATGATACAAAAGATTGATATTCTATTATTTGTACTTCCAATGTAATCTACGTTATGTTGTCTAAGTTCTTTTGATAACTGAAGCAAACAAATAGAAAACTAATTATGCAAAAAAAATTAGATGCGAATAGAGGGTATTGTAGGATTTACGGTAGAATGTGGTTTAGTACGAGACATAGATGTCCGATAGGTAAATTAGGCCAGAGCTAGTTTTAAGTGCATCACTTGGCTAAATCCTCTGCTGAAGTTGACAGAAGCAATATATGCGTCATTCGTTTGTAATGGATCCGCCTACAACTGAATTGTACATTCTCGGAAAGACGCATATTGGCAGGTGTAAACGTATTCATCACAACTAATCAAGTCACACTTGATCAAACGTATTCATCATAACTGTTTAAGTCCCACTTGATTAAAATTTTGTTGTTGTTGTTGTTGTTAGGCTTAACGCCATTTTTCAGCACACGATAGGCTATTCATGGCGGCCAGTATTATTGGTGGAGGAAGAAACCGGGAAATCCACGGAAAGAACCACCGACCCACGAAAAGCTACTGGCAAGCTTTCTCACATATCCATATTCGCCGAATCTTAGATTCGAACCCACGCAGACAGAGGTGAGATGGCAGTGATCTGTAACGGACAGCGCTTTAGACCACTCGACCACTCAGGGCCCCATTAAAATTTTGTAATAGCATACAGAAAACGTAACTTTGAGTTAAAGGTTGTGTCGATGCAGGTACATTTTTTTTTGTAACAGGAAAATGACAATATTGCCGTTGTACAGAATCAACTCAGGTCTTTTTGCATCACTCGTGTACATATACCACATCTAAAAAGTCCACGACACTAACAGATTGCTAATTCTTCAGGAGAATTGTGAATGAATAGCACAGGATACGCATTAAATCACTACAGTGCATACAAAATCTGTAACTTTTGAGACATACATAATTAGTACAGTACCTTTAAAATGAATGTATAATGGTTCGGACATTGGACTATGTGCTAGTGAAAGGGAACGGACAAACACATATTGTAGTTAGTGCAGCATTGACTCGTCACTTAATTTTCTTTGATGCTTTTGCTTGTTCATTTTACAATAACACAAACTTCTTAGAGATGAAAAGGAACTGGAATGTGACAATCCTTTTCAAGACGCACCGAATCATTTTTGTTTTCTGTGCGTGAAACAACCAAAGAAAATTTCAAAAAAAAATTCTTATGGGCGGTTGACTTTTCTTACTTTCACGGCCGAAATGCATTTTTACTAATTTATTTCATGCTTTCACAATTGCAATAATATTGTTTAATCCTTGATTTCTTCCTTAAATGTAACCGTCTTGTCCATTCATTCTTGGCTCTACGGATAACTTTTGACAATACTATTCCTTGCAACCTCATATGAATCCGTCTTGTCCAATCCATCTTGGGTCTACGGATAACTTTTGACAATACGCTTACTTGCATCCTCAAAACGAATCCGTCTTGTCCGTTCCATCATGGATTTATAGCAGAACTCCTGACAATATTCTTCCTTGCAACTTCAAATAAATACGTCTTGTCCGTTAATTCTTTGGTCTACAGATTTACTGCTGACAACACGCTTCCTTGCAACCTCAGATGAATACGTCTTGTCCAATCCATCTTGGGTCTACACATTAACCCATGACAATATTCTTTCTTGAAACCTCAAATGAATTCATATTGTCCGTTCCCTCTTGGGTATATAGACGAACTCGTGACAATACTTCCTTGCAACCTCAAATAAATCCGTCTTGTCTGCTCATTCTTGGATCAACAGATTTACTCTGACAATACGCTTTCTTAAAACCTCAAATGAATCCATCTTGTCCAATCCCTCTTGGACCTACAGATTAATTCCTGACAATACGCTTCCTTGCATCTTCAAATGAATCCGTCTTGTCTGTTCATTCTTGAGTCTACAGATTAATTCCTGACAATACGCTTCCTTGCATCTTCAAATGAATCCGTCTTGTCCGTTCATTCTTGAGTCTACAAATTAATTCCTGACAATACGCTACCTTGCATCTTCAAATGAATCCGTCTTGTCCGTTCATTCTTGAGTCTACAAATTAATTCCTGACAATACCTCTTGGGTATACAAACGAATTTGTGACAATACGTCCTTGCAACCTCAAATAAATCAGTCTTGTCAATTCACTCTTGGGTTTACATCTTAGCTCCTGAAAATACGCTCAAATGAATCTCAAATGAATCTCTCTTGTCCAATCTTGGGTCTACACATTTTCTTCTGACAAGACGCTTTCTTGCAACTCAAAATGAATCCCTCTTCTCCGTTCCCTCTTCGGTTTATAGAAGAACTCCTGACATTACGCTTCCTTGCAACCTCAAAATAGATCCGTCTTGTCAGTTCATTCTCGCGTCTACATATTAACTACTTTCAATACCTTTCCTTGCAACCTCAAAATGAATCCGTCTTGCCCGTTTTTTCTTGGTTCTACAGATTAACACCTGACAATATGATTCCTTGCGACCTCAAATGATAGATTTTATGAGATAGACAGATTATCTCATAAAAAGCAAAGCTAGTGAACCATTACTGCCAGATACATTACTTGCTTCCTTAGACGTCACAGCTTTGTACACCAACATACCGCACAACGAAGGGTTACAGGCATGTAGCAAAGCATGGAAAACAAGAACTGTAAACAATCCACCCACACACTTCTTAGTCCAACTCCTGGAGCTTGTCCTAAAACTCAACAACTTTGAATTCAATGAAGAAAACTACCTACAAATCAATGGAACTGTAATGGGTTCTAAAATGGCCCCTTCGTATGTTAACATTTTTATGGGAAAACTTGAGGGTCAGCTCTTAGCATCGGTTGAGCGTACACCATACCAGTGGGTACGCTTTATCGATGATATAGAAATGAAGTGGCAGTATGGAAGAGAAAGTCTGGATGACTTCATATCAGAGGCAAACAACTTCCATCCTTCAATAAAATTCACGGCAGAAATTTCCAACTCAAACCATGTTTTCCTGGACACAACAACCAGACTGGTGGAAAACAAATTACACACAGACATCTACTCGAAACCAACCGACAAACACCAGTATCTCCTCCCAAACAGCTGTCAACCAAAACACTGCATTAGGAACATTCCATATAGCCAGGCACTGAGGATACGCAGAATTTGCTCCAACGATGAAAGATTCCTAGAAAGGTCTGAAAAGCTAGCTAAACATTTAATTTACCGAGGCGACGACAAAGACCTGATTGCGGAGGCAATCCAAAGGGCCAAACAAACAAACCGTCATGACCTACTCAGATATGGACAGAAAGAAAAGGTTGATAGAATACCATTTATTCTGACCTATCACCCAGATAATCCCAAAGTAGGTAAAATCATCGCAAACCACTGGCCTACCGTGCAATCGTCAGACATACTAAATCTAATACTTCCGAACAAACCTGCAGTAGCTTACCGGAGACCAAAAAACCTAAAGGACATCCTATAGGGTAAAGCTAACGCCAATCGCTAGTCAAAACCAACATAGTCAATCTGGACCCTGTGGCGATAAAAGATGCAAAACCTGTCAACATATGATAGAGACAAAGACATTCACTAGCACAGTGACTAAAGTAAAACTAAACATACATGGTCCAAACAAAACGTGCAAAACAGAGAATATGATTTATCTCATCACATGTAAGATCTGTGGCCTTCAGTACGTCGGAGAAACTGAAAAGCTACACAAAAGGATAAACCTTCATAGATCTGATTGGATGACAAAAAAGCTGTACAGAAGCCCGGTCGCAGAACACCTCACTTCCCCTGGCCACACTTTCAGTGATATAATACTTATCGCTATTGCTAACAACCACAGCTGGAGTTCTGAAACCAGGAAGGAAAAGGAATCATACTGGATACGCCGCCTTAGAACATTGAAACCAAGCGGCCTAAATCAAGAAGACTAGGAAATGAAAACTATGCACTAGTAGAATTTAACATTTTCTAAATCTTCTTAGTATCCTTCAATTTTTACTATAAGAATAACCGGTATAGAATCAAATATCCGGGATACAAAAAGTAAAAATATATGTCGCTTTGGCTTGTAGACTTTTAGGGAATGATACACCGTTTTCAGTACCCGCAACGAGTCTATAGAAGCTGGTTGTATTTATAGTTTTAACCCATGTGGAGACAGCCATGTAGAGGTTTACAAACACAACGTTTTTGTGTTTATTTGTTTGTCGTATGTGTTTTGTATTTGCCTTTGTAAAAGACTCATTAAGAGTCGAAAGCGCTCAGGCTAGTTAAATACTAGTTTCGCACTGTTCGTCGTCAGTTTATTGCATCTATTTTAATCAATCCCTGACATACGTGATCCCTTGGTGGATCCAGTGCGCTTAAAAGGGTTGTTATTCGCCATATATTTTGTATTCTTTATATATATATATATATATATATATATATATATATATATATATATATATATATATATATATATATATATATATATATATATATATATATATATATATCGTTTTAAACGAAAACTATGCTGATCTGAAATCCAATATCGTCGCCATATTGAAATTATTATTTTAGATCATTCTCATCCTAAACAAATCGTTAGATCAGCGCGATGTTTAGAAGCATATACTTTTTATGGCATACCCAATGGTTTGACACAAAAATGGTACAGATATAATATCCAGTTGTTAATTCTGATAAACGGATAGTCAAATCGTTTTGGGGTTTTCAAGAAAAGACTTTTATAGCATAAGGAAGTTTGCCTTGATTTTCTGTGTGATTATGGTAATTCACTTATATATGTTTTCCAAAGTTCGTTTATTTATATTGATTCGTTCATGGTTTCATGTTAATCATAAGACAGTAAGGAGCAGATGATGTGGAATAGACACACGGTCATTGCAACACTTTTACTTAAACCTAGGGTATTATCATTAGGGTCAATGTATCGCCTGTGAGAAATGAAGTTTAAGTAGTGAAAATGTGAGATAATCCAAACGTCTGTGATATATTATTCCTCACGCTGAGATACATGTATGTCTGACTGAAAATGGTTGGGATATGACCTTCCAAGATGTATGCCGCAGTGGTTGTGGAAATACGCCTCCGGAACGGATGGTCGTAGTGATATGTGGTTTTCAGTAAAACACGTCTTCCCATATGTATTTCGCCTAATGTTCAAAGTACGCTGATCTCCACAATGGCCGTCTTATATTCAATGGACGCTGATGTCCATAATAGCTGTCTTATGTTCCAAGGATTCTGATCTCCATAATGGCTCTTATGTTCAAAGGATGCTGATCTCCAGAATGGCCGTCTTGTGTTCAAAGAATGCTGATCTCCGGAATGGCTGTCTTATATTCAAAGGATGCTGATCTACAGAATTGATGTCTTATGTTCAAAGGATGCTGATCTCCAGAATGGCCGTCTTATGTTCCAAGGATTCTGATCTCCAGAATGGCCGTCTTGTGTTCAAAAAATGCTGATCTACGGAATGGATGTCTTATGTTCAATGGACACTGATCTCCAGAATGGCTGTCTTATATTCAAAGGATGCTGATCTCCAGAATCGATGTCTTATGTTCAAAGAATGCTGATTTCCATAATGGGTATCTTATGTTCAAATGATGCTGATCTCCAGAATGGCCGTCTTATTTTCGAAGGATACTAATCACCAGAATGGCTGTATTATGTTCAAAGTCTTTCAATGGCTACTTCACCTGAGTTAATTAATTGTATCGGCATGCACTTTGCACTAAATTACTGTAGCATGTCCCGGATGAAAATTGTACTAATTTGACTTCCAACATGGCAACCAGCGGTCATCTAAAAGGTTCCAAACGAAAAACTTGCTTTTTCGTAAATTCCTAACAGTTCTTCTCAGCTAGGAGTAGAGTGTCAGTTTATTCCATGACCTTTTGTGGTGGTGGTGTGTTTCTTTAAGTACGGTTATTTATAGTTAATATTTGGCAGGCTTCGTTGTTTATTAACGTTAAATGCATTTCTGTCATTATGTTACCAGTCTGTCGAGTTCGGTCATATTATATTTAAGAGGTCAAACGTAGTCAGTATCAACAGGCAAGAAGACGCACAAAGCACCACCAAAATGGATCCATATCCACATCGTCCGTTCATATTAACATCAACCAAATAGGAAAATTCTGTGAACTCTTTCCTAATTTTAACTTTTGGTCCATACTTCTGCCAAAAATAATGTAAGTGATTAGCTTGATTCTTCAATACTTTGTGTTCATTCCTACCTGTCCCTTTATGTTAGCATACCACCATTAAGCTCACGTTTTTGCCATTAAGTGTAAGCTCTTCCTTATGTACCAGTACTAATTCCACGAGCAAGAAACAGGCAAGATTATACACGTTAGACAATGCAGCGTTGTCAAGATGATTATAAAAGAATGTTACCCCTACCTAACTCGTGTTGTTTGCAGGGCGGTCAGTGAACTCATCTTGTCAACTGTTATCTAGAGGTATGCATGCAATGTAGTCAAGATGATTATGAATGTGTGTTACCCCTACTGAGTAAATAACGATGCGTGATTGAGGAACATTTATTTTTTTATTTCCTTTCTCAGTTTCTTCATTTTTAAACGTCATGCAATAACTCCTTGATATGCAGTCGTGTTCTTGGCTTTGATGTTGGTTACTGTTATTGTTGTTGTTATTGTTGTTATTATTGTTGTTATTTATAATGGTGTATATAACTACAGCAGTGTGATGCGATAAATACATGCATCAAACTTGAGCCCGGAATGGGATGATGAACACATGCATCAAACATGAGCCCGGAATGGGATGATGAATAAATGCATCAAACATGAGCCCGGAATGGGATGATGAACACATGCATCAAACATGAGCCCGGAATGGGATGATGAATAAATGCATCAAACATGAGCCCGGAATGGGATGATGAATAAATGCATCAAACATGAGCCCGGAATGGGATGATGAATACATGCATCAAACATGATCCCGGAATGGGATGATGAATACATGCATCAAACATGAGCCCGGAATGGGATGATGAACACATGCATCAAACATGAGTAAGAAAATGGTACGATGAATATATGCAAACACGTGTCAGGAATTGTATGATAAAGACATCAAACATAAGTCCGGAATGGGATGATGAATATATGCAAACACGTGTCAGGAATTGTATGATAAAGACATCAAACATAAGTCCGGAATGGGATGATGAATATATGCAAACACGTGTCAGGAATTGTATGATAAAAACATCAAACATAAGTCCGGAATGGGATGATGAATATATGCAAACACGTGTCAGGAATTGTATGATAAAGACATCAAACATAAGTCCGGAATGGGATGATGAATATATGCAAACACGTGTCAGGAATTGTATGATAAAGACATCAAACATAAGTCCGGAATGGGATGATGAATATATGCAAACACGTGTCAGGAATTGTATGATAAAGACATCAAACATAAGTCCGGAATGGGATGATGAATATATGCAAACACGTGTCAGGAATTGTATGATAAAGACATCAAACATAAGTCCGGAATGGGATGATGAATATATGCAAACACGTGTCAGGAATTGTATGATAAAGACATCAAACATAAGTCCGGAATGGGATGATGAATACATGCAAACACGTGTCAGGAATTGTATAATAAATACAGACATCAAACACAAGTCTCGAATGGTATGACGAATACATGGAAACATGAGTCAGGAATTGTATGATAAATACAGACATCAAGTCTCGAATGGTATGACGAATACATGAATCAAATATGAGTCCAGATTTGAAAAATACACAATACCCAAATGCTTGATTTGTTTTATTTGTTATGATTTTGTTTGTTTGTTTTTACCATCAATCATCAATCTTTATATTGTTCATATCTGAATATTTCTGTGACGGCTTTTCACATACTGCATGTAATATATCAGGAGATAAAAAAAACTTATTATTTGTTTTGTTTAGTTGATCGCATGATCACATTATAGCACCTATATTCGACTTTCAAATTTGATCTGATCCTTGACTTAATATTTGATGGCACAGCAACACAGGTAAGCTATTTACGGCCGAGACAATTGGAGTAACGTGCATCATTCAAGGACACAGAACGGTAACCTACCCAGGCTGATCCGACGGTAGAATTAGAACCTACACCCTTTATGTCACTTGTCAAGTACGCTAACCACTGAGCCAACGCTACACCTTACGACTATCCGATTAAACAAAGGTGGATTGGACATGACAAACTGGAATGGTAGTGGACTTGACACATCATGTACACACACACACACACACACACACACACACACACACACACACACACACAAACACACACACTTCTCTCTCTCTCTCTCTCTCTCTCTCTCTCTCTCTCTCTCTCTCTCTCTCTCTCTCTCTCTCTCTCTCTCTGTGGACACATTTGAACTCTGTGTTGTACCACCACAACTCGCGTCTTTGTTCAATAACTGCTGTTAACCACTTTCAGAGAAGTCTTTGTTGACTAAATAGTCTCTCTGTTAAAACTTTGTTCTTTGATCAAGATGGTCCAAATTCGATTTCTGGCCTCAACGTACCAGGACTGTCGTGGTGGTTGCGTCCCCTTGTGTCATGCGATAAGATAGCAGTCCACAAACTGTTTGAAAAAAATGTATTTTTTTCAAACAAATAATTTAAATAAAAAATATATTTTCAACTACGGTACTGTTATTAGTTATTAAAGAAAATAACAGCCGCTCAGCGTCATAAGAACACTCCAAAAAGATTTCTGACCTGCCATCTATATGGCATCACGTGTTAGTTATAATATTTGACATTTGAATATTCGTTTTATTTTCAGTAGTAGTGTGCCGGACTCTCAAACAGAAGGTCCTAGGTTAAAATCCTGCCTATACCAAGGTGAGTTGGTCGCCGTGGTGTCTCTAGGTTACTTTGCCCTAATTGTCTCGGCATGCTAATTTGTAAGTGTTTATGTTTCGTTACACACCAAACTAGACCAAGTCTTATTCATCCATTT
The DNA here is from genome assembly GCA_016746295.1 of Potamilus streckersoni. Classification (NCBI taxonomy): domain Eukaryota; kingdom Metazoa; phylum Mollusca; class Bivalvia; order Unionida; family Unionidae; genus Potamilus; species Potamilus streckersoni. Next base: position 2,448,275 of record JAEAOA010001492.1, on the reverse strand, counting down.
ATAATATACATTTTACGTCAAATTAAAAGACCGAACTAAACCAAATTGTATTCATCCATGTATAATTGACACACGCTTGCCTTTACCTATTTGTTGAAATAATTATATTGGTGGTTTTATTCAACGAATGCAAAAAGCGTGAGAGATATATTTAAGAAGTCATTTAGATATAAATAATTTGCATAAATAATGTCATTAAATCTTTGCTCATTAGACGTGTTTAACGACCTGTAAGGTGTAATTATTATTCATACACGGGGACTATGAATCTAAAAGTACGCGATTCTTGGAACACACGGGTATTTTACTTCTAAATTACAGCAACTAAATGATCGTTTATCGATGAATCTTGATTTCCTTGTGAAGAACCTTTAAGGGTGGCGAATGGAATTGATATGCAAGTAATATTTGAAACAGTTAGATATACGCATACAAAGTATTCTCGAAATATCATACGATAATACATAACTTCTGCGTTCTTCAAAATCAATTTGTAATTTCAAACTTTGCACACACATTATACATGTCACCGTGACACTCAATTTTAGAAAGAAATACTTCGTATAGGTTTTGTTATTGTTGCTTTGAGTTTAATGCCATTCCTAGGCGCAAGATAGGTTTTACATGGAAGCCAGTATAACAGGTGGAGGAAGAACCATGACAATAGAATTACCGACCCACCAGGCGGACAGAGGTGATATAGTGGTGACCATTAAAGGTGAGCTTTTTAAGCCACTTGGCCTCCTCTTGGATCCCCGGATGTTGTGAATTTATTGTTTTATAATCTACATGAGAGTCCACGATGGAAAGAAGTACTTTTAAGTGTTTTTCTTTTCCCTAAATCTTTATTATACAATGGGATTTTGTTGGTCAAAATCTTTATTCTACATTGCGAATTTTTGTCAAGTTGTTTTTATTATTCAATCTCCATGAGAGGTAACTTTAGAAAGAAATACTTTATTATTATACAATCTTGTAGGTATTTACAAGTGTTTAACGTGCACCCAACTGCTAACAGGCAGAACCTGATTTACTGCTGTACATAATGATTTCAGATCATTATCAACGCCCTACATCTTATTTACTTCGAGTTTCTTCCATCTTGGAAATCGTTTTGTTTGTATTTGGCAATTACAGTCCATCTGAAAATGACATTATTAGCAAAACAGCAAAATCATGCGTGCACCCTAGTGAATATCACTGGTCCAAATTATGTATCGGTAAACCCTAATGTTAAAATTCGTTAAGTATTGTGCACGCAGATTTCGTAATTTATTAATGTAAATGTAAAGCCTAAATCTCGCTACAGTGGCGGCAAACTTTACAAATGGTCAATTCCAGCTTGGCAGACACCGAAGAAATTTGCCCCGTGTTGGTTGTCTGCATACTTTGGGCAGCTATAGAGTAAGAGCGAATTCGCATACAATTATGAAATCAGCCATTGGGTGATAGGTGTCTTAGACCTTGATTGACATGGGTAGGAAATAAAGTTCCACATCCGTGATCAATCACAGCTCGTTTTGAGTATGACACCCAACCTTTAGATTTTACCAGTCGGTTTCAGAAATCAGATTCTTTTTTAAAAAAAATTGTATTTTCAGTTGTCATCTTACATTAAGGAATCTAGCCACAGTTTCACAAAACACCTTAAATTTCCTTCTTTAAACTGAGAGTTTGAAGTAATATTCTGACCAATTTGTTAGCTACAGTTAAATCTGTGTACCTTCATAATATCTTAAATTATCTGGAAAAGTTAAGATTTTTCCCCGTGGAGAACTTGAATTGCTGTCTTCACCTCGGATAAAAATAGCACTATCGTACAAGATAGAAGTAATTTAAGAAGAGATAGTTTGAGAAATTGAGTGATATTGGACCATTGTAAACAGGTACTCCCAAAAAGAATCCATTAATTCGTTATTTCTAATTTAGTTATAGGTTCACATAGGTCATCTCTTCACGAATATTTGTCCACCGGTATCATGCCGTTTCGTATTGAACGTTCCAATTTATATTTAAAAACACATCTCTCCTGCTAATGACATAATAAAGCTGTTTATTCTTCTCTGCAACTCTACGGTGCAGTTAATATTCTCTACTGTTTAGCTTTATTCAACATATTAAACGCACTGGTATTGGTAAGAATTATATTGTCAGAAATATTATGGTTGTGGTATTGTTACGAGTAATACAGTATTCACAAGTTAGGTCCAAATTGTTAAGAGTAATACCGTATGTACAAGTTAGGTATAATTGTTACGAGTAATACGGTATGCACAAGGTATGTGCAATTGTTAAGAGTAATACGGTATGTATAAGTTAGGTTTAGTTACTACGAGTAATACGATATGAACAAGTTAGGTTAAATTCTTACGAGTAATATAGTATGAACAAACTAGGTGCAAGTTTTACAAGATGGCAAGCACAAAATAGGTCCAATTATTGCGAGTAATACGGTATGCACAAGTAAGGTCCAAGTATTTTAGGAGTAATACGGTATGAACAAGTAGGACCAGTTGTTGCAATTAATACATTATGCACATTTAGGTCCAATTGTTAGGAGTAATACGGTATGCACAAGTTGCGTTCGATTGTTGCGAATAATACGGTATGCACAAATTAGAATCAACTGTTAGGAGTAACACACACACACACACACACACACACACACATACAAACATACATACATACATACATACATACATACATACATACATACATACATACATACATACATACATACATACATATATATATATATATATATATATATATATATATATATATATATATATATATATATATATACATATATATATATATATATATATATATATATATTCAGACATATTAAACTTGATCACAAAATTATATTTTTCTGTTGATTCCACTGAAATCAAGTGTTTAGCGTTTCTTGACGGCGGTAAAGATTTTAATAGAGTATGGATTAGATTTAGTAATAAGTTTCAACATATGTAATTGCAGGTAAACTTCAAACCGCTACCAGTGAGCTTCGTTCGGACTTCAGTATGATCAAAATGTCAATTAACTAATGGGGTTCCGAAAGGTTCTGTGTTAGATCCTTTACTATTACTGCTTATGTCGGCGATATAGTAGATACAATTTTAACTCTCTTACTATGATATTTGCTAATGATACTTCTCTTGTGACTTCTTTTTCACGAGTACAAAGGATTATAAACAATTATCTTGGAAAACTTTTACGGGCAAACGACATACTTGTTGCCTTTAACACTTCGAAAACAAGACAAATTATTAATTAATTCAGGACTAACTTAATCATATGATGCTAAATAGACCGATCACGTCAGTCTGATCATTCAAAACGTAGTAAATATCTTTGCTGGCGATTCTATAGTATTCATACGTCCAATTTCAGAATACGTTTCTCAAGTCTGGAATAAGTGCTCTGTTGAATATTCGGACAGATCAGAGAACAAAAACAACAAAAAAAATTGGAAACTGCAACCATTATTGTTTAAGAGTGCTTTCTTTATGCAGAAACCGGCTGGTAAGCTCTTGCACATGAAAGAAAGGAGGAAGAGATGATGCTTACTGTATTTCATTAAAAATGTTTATGTGCCTACAGAACGCGACCTTCGTCCACATAGGGCATATCAGGCATCTCGAAATCGCGTACCAAACTACAGAGGTTCTGGTGGTTTTCGCTGTTTTTATGTAATAAAGGCAAACAATCACTTCTGAATATGCATTATGGGATTGCCAACCAAAAGCAAGATGTACTTTTTGCCTCTGAAATAAAAGATCTTTATAACGTGCAAAATTACGTACCTCCAAATCTGAAGATCTGGCAAAAACAATCCTACAATAAGCATCGTCAATTTTACGATTTGCCACTTTACAGAATAATATATATATATATATATATATATATATATATATATATATATATATATATATATATATATAGATACATACATACATACATACATACATACATACATACATACATACATACATACATACATACATACATACATACATACATACATACATACATACATACATACATACATACATACATACATACATACATACATACATACATACATACATACATACATAATGCTACCAGTCTAGGCTCGTGTAAAAGTAACCAAAAAAGAGTGAAGCCATCAAGCCTGGTAAAATTTAAACAGAATAATTTATTTCCTTAGACATAAGGTAATACTATGAACAAGGACTTACGGTTTGTGAATATATTCCACAAATTAATCCTAGAATTTAAACATATAGGTCATATCACTAAAAAGTTTTAAATGAATCAAAGTTCAAATCCCAGTAAAGTTCCAAGATGGAAGGCGATGACGTCTTCTATAACATGTTTTGTTTTGTCGTGTCATCACTTCCTTGTTGAATCACCAATAATAATATTCCAGCTTTAGAATTCCTAATAATTTTCAGTAAATGTCTTTGCCCAAACATTTTGATAAGCACAAGTACTTTCCAGGGTAAATAGTTTATTTTAAATGAAAAAATCAACTCAAACTGGAATTACGACTCAGGATTGATTAAAAATCACGACAAAATGTCAGTTTTAACCGTAACTGAAACATAATTTAGATCCCGTGATGGGTCTCTTGACCACTTAAAGCGGCGTAGTAAAACCAAACGCCAGCTATCACGTCCGCCATAGACGAATTGGATTCTATTGAACGAATCTACTATAAGATTCAATAATTAAAAAAGGAGCTGCTTACTTCAAAGCTGACAATGGCTCTGAATGTAAGTCAGAAAATGATACAAAGTTTCAAACTACTGACTGTTTATCAGGTCTAAATGAACAGAACTGAATTTTCTGGGAAAATGTCAAATCCAGTCAATAATGTTATTATTACAATAAAGTGTAATCAAATAAAAAAATAAAAGATTGAAACTAACAAACAAATAATAATTATATATATATATATATATATATATATATATATATATATATATATATATATATATATATATATATATATATATATATATATATATATATATGTGTGTGTGTGTGTGTTCCGATAGCCCTATCTACACATTGACATATCGAGCAGATATTTCTGTGCTTAGGATCTGTGAGTTTCATTGGATGCGGCGGCAAGCCACTGCATCTAATCAAAATTATTTTGTTCAAATTTGAACACTGTTCCTACGTGATCTAGACCAGTGGTCCCCAACCCCCGGGCCGTGGACCGGTACCGGGTCGTGGATCAAATGGTACCGGGGCGCCCAAAGATTATTAAATTATTTCCATTGTATTTACTGTGGTGTATTTCTCTCGAGTTTTGCGACTTGCCATGGACTAGAGGTTAACCAGGAGCTGAGAGACGTCATCTAAAGCCGCACCAATACCGTGCATGCGCAAAATATCGTGATATCGGGGCGGTTTTAGGTCACGTCTGGCGTAGCTTTGGTGGAGAGAAGATGTGTATCACTCTTCTCTCTGTTCACCGGTACTTGTTTACGAGTGCTTGGTGTACATGTATATTGTGTTTGCTAAAATTTAACCCACAAATTAGCAAAAATGAGTACGAAACAGACGTCGTTACAAAGTTTCCCTCGGAAAAAGAAAAAGGCCCAATGAAAAAACAGAAGAAGAGCCTTCAACATCAAAGAAACATACAAATTTTAACAGACAATACCATGAGTCCTACTTGAAATATGGATTTATCAGGACAGGTGATTCCCACACACCAACCCCGCTCTGAAGCAATGAAACCCTCAAAACTGCTTCGCCACTTGAACGCCAAACACCCTGGATTAAAAGACAAGCCATCTGGCTAATTTCGAAAGAAAACAAAAACGGGAACACGAAGGAGAGAAGAAATATTTGATATCAATAAAGGATAATGAATGCACTGAGAGCATCATTTTTTGTGTATAACCGTATTGCTAAGGATAAAAAGCCATTCACTATCGGTTAAGAATTGATCTTGCCCTCCACTAAAGACATTTGCCGTGAACTTCTAGGAGAGGCTGCTGTGGAAAAGATACCACGTGTGCTTTTGTCGGCTAGCACTGCGACTAGGCGCATTGAGGATATACCAGAAGACATTAAGACACAATTGTTGGAGAGGATTAATAAATAACCGTGGTACGCACTCCATGTTGACGAATCTACAGATATCGACAACAAGGCAATACTACTTGTTTATATGCGATATATATAATATACAATCGGGAGGATGTGCATGAGGATTTGTTATGTGTTCTATCTTTGCCAACCAAAACCACAGGAACAGAACTGTTCATGTCACTGGATGGTTATATCAGGACAATTAAAATGGTCCTTTTGTAACAGCAAATGCACAGACGGAGCTGCTGTCATGACCGGAAGACTGTCTGGTTTTTCTGCTTAGATTAAAGAAGATGCACATGAGAATGAATCTACGCATTTTATCATTCACAGGGAAATGCTGGCAATCTGAAAAATGTCACCGGAATTTAAAAGCGTATTGATTGATGTCGTTAAAGTTATTAACCACATCATAGCACACGTCCTAAACTTGGCGCATGTTTCAGCAGCTTTGTGAGGAGATGGACGCAGAATATGTGTGAAGCGAGTTTTTTGCAGTGACAGCGACCAAAATAAAACAAAGGAATGAACTGGACACAAGCAATACACATTGTCTCCTATTACCCCCAGATGGAACCGTCTAGTTGCAAAGAAAAAAGTTTAGGGTTCTCATTGATTTAGCGTTCTAGTGAGTTAAAATGTTAAATCACTTTATATTCATTTTTCGATGTAACTATTGTATTTTGAAGGCATGTTTAAATACTATTAAATTAAAATTATTAAATCAAAACAATCTCAAATATAAACAATCAACGTCCTCCAACCCAGCGGGCCGCGGTAAAATTATCAAACGTTGACCGGTCCGCGGCGATAAAAAGGTTGGGGACCACGGATCTAGACAATTGAAGCACATAGCTTGAATGCACTGATAAAGAAGCACTTTTCCAGTGCCGGTCATAAACCTGCACAAGTGCCTTTCACTCAAATAGACCCGTAATGGCTTTCCTCTGGTACATAGTCAAACGTTTGATGTTAAACTTACAACGTATCCTTTATGGGTCTATTGCCACCACCGCTTGCGGCTGTTGTACGATGCACCACACTGAGTTAGTTGGAATTATATACTAAAGGAGGCAGCACATGAAATCCAATAGACGTCGCTAGGAAAAGCACCATTATTGATGTTCGATGTGCCAAGGTGTAGGTAAGGTTATATGAACCTTGGCTAGCGAAGATGGGAACAAGTTAGCAAATCATAATCTAATGTATATGCCACGGAGTAACTGCTGACTATGAATGAGACGATTTTGTCATATTCATGTGTTAGGTTGTTTCTCAGTGTAGAATACCGGTGAAGGATACCGCTATCTCACATTCTTATATGTGCAAAAGCGTGTTTAACATTGTAAAACACGTGGAATATATCTTTGTATAGAAGCGACTGGTCTTATTTAACACATGAATGTGTATTGCGAGTATAGTGCACACAACGTAACAAATAATTCCCTAATCCCAGCATCACTTGAATATTCATTTACAAGATAAATATTTAAAATAATATTTAAAATATTTACGAGATAAATATTTTATGGGACATCTTTTACAGCACAAAACTAGCAGCGGCTGAAATTAGAATCTCGTTTACCATTCGCAACTTTGAGGTCAATCCTACAGATCAGACCTTACGCCGATAACTGCTAAGGTGGCCTAGGGCTTAGAGCGTCCGCCTCGGACGCGGAGGATCGTGGGTTCGAACCCCGGCTGAGTCATACCAAAGACTTATAAAAATAGTACTAACAACTGCCTCGCTAGGCGCTCAGTATTAAGAGGTTAGCGTTAGGACTGGTCGGCCTGGTGTCAGGATAATGTGACTGGGTGGGACATCATGCTACATGTCTGTGGCATGTTGCCCAAGTGCTAGACATCACTATAAACCGCCACACTGCAGACATTGTAGAGATAAGACTGATAAATTATTAAAAAATATAAAAATCACCACACACACACACACACTGTACGCCGTAAGCTGCCGTTCAAACCATATCGGATATTTATGAAACACTGATTAACAGAGATGTTGCGAATGCATTGAACTGCTGTTAAAAATCCAAATCACACACACACACACACATACACAGACAAACACACACGTACGCCGATAGCTGCCATTCGGACCACATCGGCTATTTACGAAACAAAGATTAACAGAGAAGTTTCGAATGCATTCGAATTGTTTGTCTTCACAACTTCCCTGAAAATCGTACATTCAATCCAATTTTAGAAATAGCTGAGGTGGTCAGACTAGATTGTGGTTATCATTCTTTTTTTTTGTTTTGGTACGGTGAGTAAAACTGATGATATTTCTGTAAATTACTATCATATATCTTAGGATTTTTTTGATTTCGCAAAACCCGAGGTGGTCTGATGTTCTGTTTACATGACGTTGGAAATTGATCGATCATGCTACATATACAGTTCATGTAGTCCAGGTACGAGTAAAAAAAAAATAGGTGCTATCGGATTTTTAAAAGAAAGTCACATTTTAATTATTTTAAATGGTAAATCAAATCTATATAAAATATTAATCTAGAACAATATCATTACTTTTGTCTGGCTTGATTATCTTGTTGATAAAAGTGGACCTTATTTTTTATGTGGTCATATTTGTATTATTGCACAATCTTCCTATAAATATACAGTTTGGACGCTGATCTCAATCACAGTTAATTGATTGGTAGTGATGCATGTTTTCCTTCCCACATAAATTTGGTCTCACATAGCTCCTGAACTATATAATGCACGAATATAAATTTATAACACGTACATCACAGGAAGACTCGTTTAATTGATCTAGTATTATTTTGATGCAGATAAGCTTGAGACACGCATACATGTCCCAACAGGTAAGCACATTGTCAATAAACTAAATGCTGAAAAAGCAATCATGAACAAACCTGAGCGATTACTGAACTTTATTTAGATGTGATCAAACATTAACTGCTCTTAGTCGAATCTGTAAACTTTACGATAAGAAATATCTGTTTACTGTAGTAATTCGATCAAGTATCTAAAATAACCAATAAGAGGTAATATTCGTCGCTCGACTTATAACTAGTTACTGGGAATTGTTGGTACAATGGATTATCTAAGAATTACTAACCCAAAGGATTATATAGAAACTACTAACACAATGGATTATATAGGAATTACTAACACAGATTGTAGTTTATCCAATGTCGATCTCATTCCCCGAAAGCGAACAGTGAAGGGAACTTCCTTTAATCTTGCTTGTTGTTGCAGTTGTTGTTCTAGGGTTTCACGCCATTTTTCAGCGCAAGATGGCAGCCAGTGAAAGACGAACCATGGAAAACTGCGGGAATAACCATCGACCCAACTACTAGCAAGATTTTTCACGTACCCACATTAGTCGAGCCTGAGATTCAAACCCAAGCAAGCAGGGGTGAGATGACAGTGATCCCGAACGGTGAGCGCTTTAAACCAATCGGCCCTTCGGGGTCCCCAGTCATGCTTATCAACAGCACCAAGAACCAAGAAAAATAACAATACAAAACCAGCTACTATATTCCTACAGTCTAAAATCTAAATGAATAGATAGTGGCGAAATGTTTTAGCGGTAACACAGTCGCTTTGCACCTGTGCAGTCCTCTTATGCAGCCACCTACTACGGTTTAGTTTCACTTAGTTTGATTCAGTCGCGTGGTTTTCTCTGGGCTAATCGCACTCCTCCTCATCGCACAATATTCTAACGGCCATCAAATAGGTTTTCGAATACGAATGAAATGGGATAGGTCAAATCTGGCGGTCTTACTGACAGCTGCTTCTACTACTTATAAAAGCATAACTACTACCATCGTAAGTACAAAAACAATCATTATAACTACTACTGATGCTGGTCTTCGTACTACCGATATTACAACTATTACTACCATATCACAAGTCCTATCGGATCAGATTTTCAGTTTGTCAGATACAAATAAAACACTTTTTGCAACAGCAAGAAAGAAAAAAAAAAAGGAGCGGCGGTTTGTACCTGTGTATCGTAGATGAATAACAAAACTTGCGACATAACGAGTTGTATCAATCGCTTTCTCGTCAGAAACTTGAGTTTTGACAGCGGCCTGTTTCACCAAAGAATAGAACGTTGATAAAAATCACTATTTAACAACGTAGCTGTTCAGATCAAAAGAAAAGTATAGTAAAATAAACCAAGAAGTCTATACGATAAACCGCAAGACGTTGTTAGAAACGTTTTTACTGTTTACTCCGTCTGACCTCCCGTGAGACAAATTACACTCGGAATTCCACTTAGACGATCGACAAACCACAAATATGCGACTCGATCAATAAGTGTCTGGTTGACAGTAGTAAAGATACTACGCGCCTTTGCTGACTCATTATAGCCCCCCTCTCTCTCTCTCTCTCTCTCTCTCTCTCTCTCTCTCTCTCTCTCTCTCTCTCTCTCTCTCTCTCTCTCTCTCTCACACATAGCCCTCTCTCTCTCTCTCTCTCTCTCTCTCTCTCTCTCTCTCTCTCTCTCTCTCGATTGGTGGTGGGGTGTAAGCACGCAATCAGAAATTATATGAAAAAAGCTTTATATATATATATACTACAATATTTATTTATTTAATAGATTTATCCTAGATTGTTCTCCGAAGGTATTCATGTGGACAGAGAAATATGCAGATGTAGAGAGAATCAGATTTTACAGATTATCAGTAATTTTTAAACCATTTACAGTATTCATATACCCTCTTGGACCATTGGACCATCTCTCTCCAAATATTACGAAATATTTTTTATTATCCACCAAGCTCGAGTAGTCGAAGAACTTCGGAAAAATTGATATAACAGATGATCTTACTGGGATCTTAAATCTGTGGGATACACGTGACTCGCTAAATCGTATCATGTAGCCGCAAAAGAACTGGTGTCACAACGTGTCATGAGAGGTGACAAAGGTGTTGCGGCCCATGGCCCATCGAAAATGCCCCATGCGGCCCTTGGGCCATCGAAAATGCCCCCATACGGCCCTCAGGGTAGTTTGAGTTTAAGACCCCATTCTACACAGATTGATACGAAACGACAAGCAGACAGAGGCAGTGAGAATGTCAATGTAGCTAATTCGCTACCCAGTTACCAACTTACTGCTAATTCGTTCATTAAATAAATTAAAGAAAAGAAGTTTTAAAATAAGATATAACTAAGTTATAACTTGCTAATTAAATTAGATATACTGTTACACTGTATATATTTCAAGGCAATCCTATGACGACAATGAGCAGTTAGAAAAATATTTAATTAACGAATACCAGCTCAATATGGCGTATGTATTCATGCACAATTAAACATAGGTATCAAGAAGTGTAGAGTACTCACAATTACCTTTTTTTATTGCAACGAAAACAGCAGTACCTACTTCTGAAACAAAGCGGGAAATAAACGCAGTATACTTTGAAAGAAAATTTGTCTGCCGTAATAAATGGCGTTTAACAAACGTTTTAAAATATACCATTTTGTATTTTAGTGCTTCACCTGGATATAAAATGAGTGACTGGCTCACAACGACTCTGCTACCGGAAAACGTCTCAACTAGGAATGTGGTCCTAGTTTATCTTTGAAGACAGAAAATGTGAAGCAGTCATCACAGTACCATTATAAAGTACATTATTATCGATTTGTAAAAATTTATGTGCGAATAAAATTTTGAGTTGAGCACATATATTCAACATGACACCGCGCACGTGTTATCGTAAGATTTATAACATTTATATATTTTAATGCTTAGCAGAAGCATTTGTTTGGAGCTGAGTTAAACGGAATTTTAGTCTATTATTAACTTGAATAATTTTAATGACAGATTTAAATTTTTCAAGTTCGCTTGAAAAGCTTTCAATAAGTTATAACATGTCTGAACCCGACCGTTCCTTAGTACGACTTTTAAGTTAGAAAGTTCTTTGATAGACGGATTCTGGAATTTTAACACTTTAGAGTGAAACCAAAAAGACGAATAGCGAGCATCTGTGTATGGTAGAATATTAACACTTTAGAGTGAAACCATAAAGACGAATAGCGAGCATATAGCATTGTTGAACATTAACACTGTAGAGTGAAACCATAAAGACGAATAGCGAGCATCTGAGTGTGGTAGAATATTAACACTGTAGAGTGAAACCATAAAGACGAATAGCGAGCATCTGAGTGTGGTAGAATATTAACACTGTAGAGTGAAACCATAAAAACGAATAGCGAGCATCTGAGTGTGGTAGAATATTAACACTGTAGAGTGAAACCATAAAGACGAATAGCGAGCATCTGAATGCGGTAGAATATTAACACTGTAGAGTGAAATCATAAAGACGAAGAGCAATCATATGAGCGTTGTGGAACACTAACACTGTAGAGTGAATCTACAAAGAAGAATAGCGTGCATCTGATTGTGTTAGAAACATAAAAACTGTTCAAACCATACCGACGAATAGTGAACATCTGAGTGTGGTAGAACAAGAACACTTTAGAATGAAACCATGGCGACCTACTCGTAAGCTTCATATTTACTCATCCCCAGTGTCGTCGTTTTAGTTTCGCAATTAGCAGTAAAGTGCAATGGATATTGAGATAGGACAGTTGAAAAGTACAAAAGGTGACAAACACTATCTTTTGAATGTGATTTTGATTTTTATCGGTTTTAACAATACTTTGAACATAATATTGCTTCATCATGCCGTCAAAATTGAAGCGAACTGCTGTTCGATCCCCAAAAACACACTTAGACAACTGACACTGACTGGAGTGAGCAGGTACAGAACCAGCATCCGTTGGATCACGTGTCCGCCGCTCCACCAATTGAGCTACCACAGCTTTCTGATTCCTAACATTACAAAAGCAAACTTAAATTTCATGAATTGTGAATTTTATAACTGACAAAAACTAGGCAACAGTTGCTAAGACTCTGCAAATAATAGTGATGGTTACTCGCAGAGATCTTACTACTGTCAAATCTATGAAACAGTTGTCTTCACTGAATGAATAAACGGCCAGATTATCAATCTAACATGTCTAGCCAGCTATTAATACACTATTACCAACCATCTCCATTTCTTGCTAAGAAACATAAATTAGAAAATATTGAACTGTCATTAAGAACTTTATAAAGATAAATGGCAGTGACAGACGTAACATGAAGGTTTTCCTACCAAATAAATATAGTTATTAACTCGTCTTCCCGACAGAAAACTGCTTAATATTTCGAATGAGTCCTATTGAAACAACTTTAAGTGTACACAGAACACGGAACAGAAATAAATACATAATTATTGTTCCTTGAAATTCACCAGATATTCGAGACGTTTCTTTTTCAAACCATAATAAAGTCATTTGGCCCCCTTTCCTTGTTTGCTTAGATTGATTAGGAGTGGACAGGGAATGTTTCAAAAGATAAAGATAAAAATATTATTCCACTATCATTGTCGTACACATGTGATTATTACTCGACTCATATGCAGCACATGAACGTAAGGTCGAGGCCATATTTTGGGTGGCTATATCAGCAATAACAAACAACAGGTCGAGTCCATTTTACATTTAAATATGCAGCATGTTGATTATAAACATATCAATAAAATGGATTTCATATAATTATTTCCAACTTTGTTTTAGCTGCTGCATATGGAATTATATATATATATATATATATATATATATATATATATATATATATATATATATATATATATATATATATATATATATATATATACACTGCGTATATCGTCCTATTTCTATGCAGTTGGCGTTGTTGGATTAATCACTAACGAGAAACAGCTGTCCTGTGTCGAACATAATCCTGATACTAAGTCACCGACAGGCCACACCCATACCACTTATAAGCGAGTATAGATGGCACTAACTTTAATATTTATATCTTACCTACAATAAAATAATAGCACGTGGTCTCCCAAACCTTGGGTAGTACAATCGTGTGGCTTAATACATGTGGACTGAAGAAGTAGACTGAGTGTGATTGGCTTATATATTTAGGTTTTTTGAGCCTTGGTACTTGTTGCATATTTCACCATTCTCTTAAAACAATGATCCGTTACATAATCCACTTATTTTGTCATTTCTTCCACGTTAGAGACGCTTTCATTACTTGAACTGGCAGAGTAGAATTAAATTAACAAGGCTGTCCCAAAAGAAATAAAATAATTATGTCAAACCTGTGATTTGTATAAAATTAGTTTTTGAGAGGAATGGTATAATGATGGTTTAAAAATATAACTTCTAGCGAAATGTGTCTAGAATGAGAGCGGCGTAGCGAAGACCGACCTTCAAAGTTAAGTCATTCTCTGCGTGAAACATTAAAAATGGTGCGTATCAACCAGGAACAAACCAGAATAAAGTATTACAGATGTTTGCTATTGATGTTCCAATGAATGAAATCCGTCGAGTATCAGTATCCTCCAGTTAAACAAATATTCAGTCTATTTAAAAAAAACAAACAGCATTTGGTCAAAATTCAGTCTTGAGCCATTTCCGTTGTTTAGGACCAAATTCTGTTTCAAACAGACCCCAGTTTTGGCAAAACACCAGCAGAAACTGGTGAATGGTAATGGAATTTTATTTGATTCCTAACATCAGTGTTTATTCTAAAGTTAATCTGCATTAGCTGCCCTTGGGAAAAGAATGTCATCTGTATTGACTTGAAATGTAATATAACTGTTTCATATGATGCTAAAGGAATCATTGTAGGTCAGGGGTGGGTAAACTACGACCCGTGGGCCGCATGCGGCCCGCCAGAGTATATTACGCGACCCATAGGCACGCATATGTTGCTATCCTACGTCGATGTTAATTTTGTTCGATTATAATTTTCACTATATTTTTGAAATTTTATTCCGAGCATTTCATTCGAATCTAGGGATATTAAATTGGTTTCTATGGCTCCAGAATTGATTAGTCATTAATCGTCAACATCCCCATTCGAAACTGCGTTTTCGTCCAACCAGGAGTGGCTTGAACAGATGCTGATTTAACAATGAGTGTTGCCAAACAAAAAGAAAGATTGAGGATGAATGTCGTGTTTTTAATGACGAATCGACTACTAAGTACTGCTTCACGAACGTTGGGAGCAAAGCAGTCTGCTTGCTGTGCTGTGAGTGTTTGAGCGTCTTTAAGGAGTACAATTTAAAAAGACACCACCAAACAAAACATTTGGATTTTTGGCACAATTTAACAAACGAAGAGAGAAAAAGGAAATGCCAGCGGTTGGTTAACAATTTAAAAAAGCAGCAAACTGTTTTCACCAGTCTTTAATACAAGATGCTGAAACCGAAGCACATTTTGGTGCTGTCTCATAAGTTTGTAAAATGGAACAAGCTTTTTTTCTGACGGCGAATTCATCAAGGAATGCTGGTCAGATGCAGCAAACATTATGTGTCCAGAACAGAAAACAAAATTTGACAGCATTTCTTTATCAAAGAGAACTGTAGTCAGGCGTGCTGAAAATATAAGTGACAATTTGATACACCAACTTCGAGATGCAAACAAAGACTTTTTGTGATACTCTTCTGCAATTTGAATGCAGCAATGCTAATCACAACCAGTAAACTGGTTCCACAGTTCACGAACATTATACTTCTCATTAATTATAATTATACTCTGTGGTCAGATTGTATGTAAATTAAGTTCCTTCTTCTTTATACTTATTATGAAATAATTAAGAATAGTAATATCTTATTACCAAATTAGAAACTGTTTCATGTTCGTATTTTAAAATATAATATGCATGTGTAATACAGTGTGAATGTGAAATAAAATGACAAATATATGGTTATTATTAGCATTCATATTTTCATACGTTGTAAATTGTAATTGAAGTAGACTATATATATATATATATATATATATATATATATATATATATATATATATATATATATATATATATATATATATATATGCGGTCCCCCGATAATAATAAAGTTTTCAATGTGGCCCTCCGTAGAAAATGTTTGCTCACCACTGTTGTAGGTAAAAGTAAAATGCTCCGGAAAGACTGTGCTACGAGAAACATATGCACTATGTAAATAATAATTTTAACTTCACATTGTAACTGTTCCAGTTATATTATCGTCCACTGTATATATTTCAAGGCAATCATATGACGACAATGAGCAGTTAGCAAAATATATAATTAACGAATACCAGCTCAATATGGCGTATGTATTCATGCACAATTGAACATAGGTATCGAGATGTGTAGAGTGTGTACTTTACCTAGATGCGCTTTTTGTGTCGTCCTTATTGTAACAATCCATCCACTCATACATTTCCCTTTCATTCAAAATGAAGCATCATCAGTTCATGGAGTGAAAACCCCGGGGGTGGGGTGGTTAACAGCAAAACGAGCGTCGTGTGAATAATAGGTTAAAACTCCTGTTTCATCAAAACTAGAAGAGTAAGGAAAATATATCGGAGAGCTCAACTTAACCTCTTTCTTAGTCGGTACCTTTGCACTTGGTTCCTGAGAGGTAGCAACTGCAATGTTAATCTAATTAATCACTGAATCTTATTCGGAGTACATAAAGGTTATCAGAACACGGTCAGTACTCATTGGATAATTAAGTTTGTTCATCATATTATAAAAGTTATAATTATAAGACAGCTCAGGCCTGCCATATACTTGGGTGGTTAACGTGTTGTAGTTGCGACCCAATGTAGTTGCGACCGAATGGTTCTCAAGCTATTTCTAGGTGATGTAAACGGCACTGTTTAGTTCAGCTTATTTCGCTTATGTAAATATACAGATCGAAGCACAATGACCTCCGTGTCTGACTGATAAGAATGCCATGACAAGACATGACTAGACTTTGTTTTACAGCCAGTTTGTAAGATTTTACATTATATGAGATATATATAAGAAAAAGAACTAAAGCATAGCGTGTGATA
The DNA here is from genome assembly GCA_016746295.1 of Potamilus streckersoni. Classification (NCBI taxonomy): domain Eukaryota; kingdom Metazoa; phylum Mollusca; class Bivalvia; order Unionida; family Unionidae; genus Potamilus; species Potamilus streckersoni. The sequence goes on along the minus strand of JAEAOA010001492.1, from coordinate 2,431,268 downwards.
TAACATAACGCTCAATAGGGATTACAAATTTAAAATATATAATCTAAGAGCCCGCAAATATTGTTCAATCTTGGATTAGTTCGGTTTTTTTTTTGGTTTTTTTTTTTTGTTGGTGGGGTTTAATGTTATTTTCCAGCACATGATAGGCCATACCGCACTGTATACTTGTTGCCGAAAGAGCTCAGGAAAACTCGGAAAGAACCAACGACCACGAGAATCTACTGGCAATCTTTCGCACATACCCTCGTTGGTCGAATGGAATCTCGAACATGCGCACGGTCACGAGATGTGAATAATTTGTCAAAGCCCCAAATATTTTCGAAAGAGTGGCGTGTTACCTGTATTCAATAATTGATTGTAGTTATTAACGCCGGTGATGTGATGTGATTATGATTTATTAACGTAGCTTTAATAATTTTTCAGTTATATCGCTACGATGTCTGCAGTGTGGCAGTTTTATATTTATGTATAGCACTGGGGCATCATGCCGCAGACATGTAGCATGATGTTCCACCCAGTCATATTATCCAGACTCCAGGCCGACCAGTCCTAACACTAACCTCTTAATACTGAGCGTCAAGCGAGGCAGCTGTTAGTAACATTTTTGTAAGTCTTTGGTATGACTTGACCAAGGATCGAACCCATGACCTCCCGCATCCGAGGATTACGCTCTAACCACTAGGCCACCGGAGCGGTTTATTAACGCCAGTGCTGGAAATATAATAATGAGGTATACATTCTGTCTTTGGTTGTGGAAACAAGTACAATGCCGCGGTGTTCTGATTCGCTACCATGACAACAGACTGTTGAACCAGAGCGATGTACCCAGAGCTAGAGACTGATGAAGGTCTGTACAACTGAATGTTAGCAATGCAACTTTTAATTGTAACTACAGAAAACTTGTCTTTTTTCAGAAAGAATGAAGTATATTGCCTATTTTACATATGTAAACGCTACATGTATCTGTGCCATGCCATCTATCAAAAATAAACATTTCACAATTGAGCATGGAGGGAAGAAGAGAACTAATGACCTGAGGCATTGAGAAAATTGAAATCATAATAGATAATAGGAATTGCAAACATATAAAGACCAATGATTGTAAACAAAGCAAACTTCTTGCGATATGTATGATTTGATTGCTAGATATAATTTACCCGGTATGGGTGCTTTCTCACACGTCATAGACGTGATGATGCTTCAGTGACCGTTTTTATTCTTCTTCTTCTCTATCCTGTTTTTTTTTTTTTCTATGTGTTTCACCGACATCAACAGGTAAATAACGTAAAAATGACCTTGACATGCATATGTGCCGATAACATTCACTTGGATGTATTACGTGCGCAATGCGGTCGTTATCTTGATTGATTTGCATTCCAACTGAGGAACCGTTACAATATTTTATCTTCTTACCGTCTATACTAGCGTACCAGTTTTGTCCAATTTCAAACAAGATGGACCCTGGGCTGATGTAGCTTAATTCTCTGCCAGATCATGGTCTATTTTCTGTGTTCAACTGACTGCTTCTGACACAAACTGAATAGACCCAGACCTTCCGGCACATTAAGCAACAACGGATCAGGGTCTATACAGTTGGGTTCGCTTGGTATTTAAATGTAGGCCTATACGTTAACTGTTTTTTTTTAAAGTTTGATACACTTACTCGGTATGTTGAAAGATAAAATACTTGTTTTGTTTTTTTTTTAAACTGCGATTGGTTTGATTAACAACAGCTCCATAATACCTCCTACATAGCTGTCTATCGACTTACTAACGTTCCTATATACCCTTTTATCTGCCTGCATGCTTATACAACTAACCACGTGCATAATTACTAGATCACTCGCAACGGAAGTCAGTCAGCATTTTCTCAAATGTAGAAAGTGTTATTAAAATCAACCAAAAAACATTCTCTTCTTGGATTTTCTAAATATCGAAATACCTGTATCGCGTGTATTGATTCTCACTGAAATATGGTATGTGCACATGTGTGAGCTCGATAATCGGTGCATTCGTCTGACCAGGTTGTTTTTTTTTTACACGTGTATCAGCTGTTTGCTGCTAGGTAGTAAAGGCCGGATTATGTTATACAAACAACCAACAAAGTTGTACTGGAATTTACGTGAAGCCATGAAAACAAAGAGTATCTACACCATATCCGTGTAAGTGGTTGAAATATGCTATTGTTTCAAGTTCTGACTAGTTATTTGTCAATTTGGTTCCTCTAACTCCTTAATAGACAAGAATACAAGAGTAAAGGCACGTAGAAAAAGTGTAACTGAGCGTAATATGCATATAATGTTTATAAAGGAAGGAACTGAGGATGTTTGCTGCACATAACTTTCTTTTGCATGGTTGTTTCGAAGGCCATTTTGGAATACATTAGTCTGTATTTGAAGTGATGGCGCTCTCTGTTATAGGATGAAAAGTCTTATATTTGGTACCACATACAAGAAAGTTTTAGTACCGCATAACGAAGAGAAGACGCAGCTGTAAAAGGACAGAAGGACTATTTAACCATTACCCATGTAGCTTTTCTAAACGTATAGACATATTACAGGTAAAACAGTAATGAAATAAAGCTGAAAGAACTTAACATATGTGAATACCAATAAAAAAATAATAATAATAGGATTAAAAGATGATATACAAGTATGTCAATTATGTCAATTCAGTACGAAAAATATAACTTGTGAGTTGGACATATTGGCTCTGACTTCAGATGTTACAATTGCATCATATTTAAATACTAATAAGTTATGGTTGTGAAATGCTTAAAAGTCATCAACTAAACATAATAGAGCCCGATGTTTGCGCTGTTTTTTCATTAATGGAAATACATAATTCCGTAGCAATATCAAATAAACATTTAAGATGCATTATGATACTAAATGAGTAACATCTAAAGTTATTTATCTGACAACTTATTGGACAAATCGGTCTGCATGCATCTAAACACATGAGCAACTTGACATAAATAACTTTATTGATACATTTTTTTAAAAATCTCAACGGCTTCTACAAGAATTTTCATTTAAAGCATATTGCTAATTTGGAAATGGAATGTCTGTTAAAATATGGATTCCCCGTCTGTATACTGTCTATCCAACAGGTTTAATTCTAAGTATATGCATGAACTTGATTGATACAATTACTGTAATTGATACAATTACTGTAATTGATGCAATTACTGCAATTGATACATTTACTGCAAAGGCCACTTCTGTTATTTGTGTAGGTCAGTAATACATTCTAAAAAAAAACTGATTTAGTTTGGCTAAATCTGCATTAAAGATTTTGCCTACCATGTTTTAAGATAATTTGTTCAATTCTTGTTTGGTTGTTTCTTTCTTTTGTTTTTCTCTTGAAATCTATATTTTTAAATTTGCATGATAAAATATATAAAAAAATGTATACACAGTAAAAAATACATGATATATGGTTAAATACAAAACCACCGCCCTTTTGGTATTTTAGAAACGCGCGAATTGAAACTCGTTTGATTGGACCTAGCCCGCCTTCCAGTATTTTGATACAAGACTTTAGTCGTGTCCATGTCTCCGCGGCAGAACTTTCTTTAAACGTACTGCTACTTTGTCCTTTCTCCTTCCTCTGATTCATGTGTGTGTATGTAATGAAAATTGCCTGGTCCGAAAACAAGAACAATGACATTTTATAATCTTATTTCTTACTTGTAGAAAACTAACTACAATATCAATGCAAAAATAGTGTGCAATTTAAAAATGTACAATCCTCTCCTAGTTGTTCCTTTTTTAAACTAATTATTTCTCAAAATAATAATACAAATTTAAAACTTCCTAATCTGATTTGATAAATTTTTACAGTCTTAAACAATGTGTACAGTAATTGTACACAGGGGCATATTTCAACATCAGTTCTCAAATCAAAACATTTTAATTCACTTTTTGTAAGACATATCTTAAAAGACCATACATACACACATACATACATACATACATACATACATACATACATACATACATACATACATACATACATACATACATACATACATACATACATACATACATACATACATACATACATACATACATACATACATACATACATACATACATACATACGTCCATACATACATACATACATACATACATACATACATACATACATACATACATACATACATACATACATACATACATACATACATACATACATACATACATACATACATACTCCATACATACATACATACATACATACATACATACATACATACATACATACATACATACATACATACATACATACATACATACATACATACATACATACATACATACATACATACATACATACATACATACATACATACATACATACATACATACATACATATGCGCACTTAAATGGATAAATAGATAAACAGTTTACTTCATATTTTTATTTTTATGTACAAACACAATACCTGAAATCATAGATATAAAAAATATAATAAAAAATACAAAATATTGGATAATGAATGTTCAACAGTTTATCAGAACTTAAACTATATAATAAATAAATATCGGAACATTATGGTGTACGAAAATATTTATAAATAATTAATCCTATTATATTATATCTTTAATTTGAGATACTCTGTCAGTTTTATAGAATTATTGGACATATTTTTAAAATCATATATTAATGATACTAACATTAATTAAATTATTAATTAAACTAATATTAAATGATGTAGAAATATTATTAACTAATTGTAAACGGGATATTTTTTTTTTTTTTTAAAAAAATCATTAATTAATGTCGTACAAGGTTTTGGAATTTAGACCTTTTGGGTATACCATCTTAAGACGGTGAATCCAATAGGTTTCCTTTAAAACACGTTCCATCTCAGAATCAACTATAACAATAGGTTGAAAGGAGAAATCTTGCAAAGTATAAGAACTCTTGTTAAAATGTGCTGAAACGTGAGAAGAGAAAGAATGATCGATATAGTTTTATTTTTATATCTGATCTATGTTGGTTTATACGTTTAGATGCTTGTTGATTGGTTTGTCCAATATATTGTATGGCACACTTTTTGCATTTCATCAAATTAATGACATTTGATGTTGCACAATTAGTGTCACAACGCATATTAAAAGTTTCTTTCGTATTATTACTATTAAGAGAAGTACTTTCATTAATTAAAAGAACTGTGGGAACATCTAGGTCTGTTATATTTAGTTGATGGTCCATTTTTATATAATGTTTTTTCTTTCCTAGTTTAGAATTAATTAGGTAATCTTTAAGATTAATGACGCTAATGGGGTAATTTCTTTTTAGAAAATGCTGACCTAACTCTGTCAAGGACGATTTAAAAACAGCGTCATCCAAAATAATTCTTCTATATATTTTAGCTTGACTGTATGGTATCCCGTCTTCACATGATTTAGGATGACATGAAGAAAATTCAACATATTGATGAATATTCATGTTTTTAATACGAACCATTGTGGCGATGTCATTTTCATTTTTCACGACTTCTACGTCCAAAAATGATACTTTAGTTTAAGTTTTAGTTTAAGTTCTGATAAACTGATGATTCTTTTTTAATGCAAAAAGGCTCATCAAGTTCTGATAACTTAAGTTTTATTTTAACTTCTGATAAACTGTTTTGTATTTTTATTATATATTTTTTATATTTAAGATTTCAGTTAATGTGTTTGTACATAAAATAAAACTATGAATAAAACTGTTTATCTCTATTTATCCATAAAACTTTATGAAATTGTTTACAATAGAGATAAATGTATCTTTGCGATCCAGTTTTATGTGTATTTATGGTTTTAAATATTACTAAATGTGCTATATACATATTTACATATCAACAATTCGTTAAAGACGGCACTCACCAATTATTATATACTTTTGAGAGAGTGATGTATAAAAAGGTGAAGTTGTTTGCATTTTAAACATGCACAGTGGAGAGAATGTTGGCATACCTATATGCTACTTTCATGTAATATGGCTGAAATTACTTTGGATATTGTACTTTTAGAAATTTTAAATGATTTTAGGACACTGCTAACTAAAATGACTGCTCCCTTGTGCTCAAACAATCAACCAGAATTTGTCTAAAATACACACATCTTGGTAGCTTTTAAAACATGGAAAATAAATTTTGGCAAACTATACAATATCAGCTTCTAAAAGTGCAATGAATGCATTAACATATACATAAAATGTAAACAAAAGTTATCAGCTCTTTTGTTTACAATTTACCTCTTAAGTTTGAGAAGTGAAAATGAGCATGTAGAGCTAGCACTTTTTTCAAAGGTGCACAGCTGGAGCAAGGCCAAGCTGTATAATCTCTAACCCATAATACACGCATCAATCACCAAAATAAATGGAATTAAAGGTTCTTTGAACAATACCTAAGATATACAAAGTCTTTAATTTAATAGCCAGTATAACTAGTGAAGAAACCCGGGTAAATTTATTTTTGTTAAAATTCTAACCCTATGCTAAATACAAAACTTTAGAACGCCACCTTAAAAAAAAACAAATATAAACATTTATGCAATTATTTTTTTTTATTTTCATATTATTACGTATGATATTCTGATCAAAATGGTACAGTAACAGTGATTTTATTCATGAAAATAAGCTAATTATGCTTATTTTTGCTCCAGCTTACATAATTTACCATGAGGCATGTTTGGGTGAGCAATGACCTTCATTATGGGGAAATTAGAAGTCTTAGAATATAGGAATAAAGTCAACTCAAATTGAAAACTGTTGCATTAAGTAAAAGAAATACATAGTGAAAATGTTTCTTTTCATTTATTTGCAATGAAGTTAAAAAGTAAATGATGGCAAAGCAAATTTGCTTTCTTCCATATCAAACAATAAGTTAATATTTACCCTTTGACCTTGACCTTTGTGAACCTCACCTGTTATATCCCTTTTCTAACTGTAAAGTTTATTGCGTACATCTCAGGAATAAATATGGCTAGTTTCATGTTCCTGTCTTTCAGCATAACGATGGTTGTTATGTTGGCAAAATGCAATTCATATTTTTTAAAAAGTTCACTTTTAATCATAAGGAGGGGGGCTGTACCTGTTTGAGACTCTGACTCTAATAAATGCTGTTCTGAGGGGGGAAATACAGGACAATTATTCCAAAGGACCGTTTTGATGCTTGCGACTTAATTTTTTCAGCCATACAATCAAAATGAAATCATACAATAATAATACCTATATACTCTTTATGGTGGCACACACCAGTTATTATGTACTTCTGATATAGTAATATATGTAAGGTGAAGTTGTTTGCATTTTAAACATGCAAAGTGGAGAGAATGTTGGCATACCTATATGCTACGTTCATGTAATGTGGCTGAAATTTCTTTGGATATTGTACTTTTGGAAATTTTAAATGATCTTAGGACACTGCTAACTAAACTGATTGCTCCCTTGTGCTCCAAAAATCAACTTGAATTTATATAAAGTACATTATTCTTGGCAGCTATAAAAATATGGAAAATGAATTTTGGCAAACTAGTCAATACCAGCTTCTAAAAGTGCAATGAATGAACAACCAAATACATAAAATGTAAACAAAAGTTCTCAGTTCTTTCTTTTTCAATTTACCTCTTAAGTTCAAGAAGTGAAAATGTGCACGTAGAGCTAGCAGTTATTTTTAAAGGTACACATCTGGAGTAAGGCCAAGCTGTATACTCTCTAACCCGTATTACACTTATCAATCATACACCAAAATAAAGGTTATTAATGGTTCTTTGAACAATACCTAAGATATGCAAAGTCTTTTTTAAATAGCCAGTATAACTAGTGAGGAAACCCGGATAAATTCATTTTCTTTAAAATTCTAACCCTATGCTAAATATGAAAACTGTAGAGTGCCACTTAAAGAATCAGACAGATTTAAAATGTAAGAATGTAGTCCTCTTGTTTATATCATATGGTTATTTTTTCACTTAGAAAACAGAGTATATTTAATGAATTAAACATTAATATTGAATTCATTTCTGAATTCAGTCTGATGAAGCAATAAAGCGAAACCGGTGACACATTCTACGTGTTGGTGTTTATTATTATTATTATTATTATTATTATTATTATTATTATTATTATTATTATTATTATTATTATTATTATTATTATTATATTATTATTATTATTATTATTATTATTATTATTATTATTATTATTATTATTACCACATCCGTTGGTGGGTACAGTTTAACTTTCAACTTGAACAAGACGACTCAACTAAATAGATTCCATATTGCGCATGCTCAACAGTTCACATTCAAAGAAGAAAGCCACACATAAACCGTTTGTTTTAGACCTTGGGATGATCGCTCCGATGGGCTAGTGTTTGGAGCTTCCGCCTCTGATGCGGAAAGTCGCAGGTTTTAGGGTGCAAATTTCTGTCAATCTATAAAAAGTACATTAATTTGGGATGGTGAACGATTAATTAGATTTATGAGGACATGTGTGTGTTTGGGTGTGTGTGTATATGTATGTGTGTGTTAGATTTATATACTGCAAGGATTTTTAATGTCTGTGTCGTGTCTGGAGGTGATTCTTATAAGCCTTCGTTTATTTAACACTCAGACAGACTGGAAGGAAAAGGTTAACTTCGATTTTTGTTTCGAAAATGTCAGAGTTGAGATTGTCCATAATCAGTTATTTGGAAATGTTGAGGTCAGGCGGACAACAATTTTGGCACCTAGTTTTAAAAGGCCGTAGATATATTTAATCCTGATTGGTTATGCTAAATAAGGGGTGTAGTTCCCACACGAAATTTCTTGGTTTTAATATGCCCCATAGCAAAAATTAAATTTAGTCAGTCTACGTTTTCTGCAAGAGAAAAAATTATATAGGAGACTCCGAGTTTGAATTTTGAAGAAATTCTCTCGTAAAACAATTATCCAAGGGACCGGTGTCTAGAAAGTCGACGGACACAATTCTGACGACAGAAGCGAGCAAAGGTATTTACGTCAATATAAAGTAATCCGTTGATACCAGTATAACGATTTGCTTGTATTTATTTGCTTATATTTGCATAAATGTATTTGCTTGAATTCGTGGATCAATTTTCTTGATATGAGTACAACTGTGTCGAGTTCATCTATATGAATCCGTGCAATGATCTTTATATAAGTTTGACGAACTGTTTGAATTTGTCGTCTTGATTGTTATAGGAATCAGGTATTTTTAAAATTTCTTTCCTTACCTTAGTTGATATGGGTTACGAGAATTCATGTGAATTCACCGACCTTAAATGATTTCATATATGATAAAGGCTAGAGTGCGTATTAACTGAAATTAACGTTATTTGCAATGAAGTGAGATTTCATGTATGCTAAAGATTTGAATGTGTGTTTTTTCGCTGGAAATAGTGTTGTTAAGCCATGTAATGAATTTCATTCATTCATTTGTGTAATTGCGACGAGAATGGAACAGTTATGTCTCCTGTGATGTTAATGGGTCAATGTTGAAATAGCCGCTAGAACGTACATTAATCTTACAAAACTTGGTTTGTTTATGGTCTGCCACATTTGGCTTGACCAGATAACCTTTATTATCCGTTTGAATTCGGATAGAACGATATTTGACATAACGAGGGTGGGTGGGTGTAATGATACGTTCTCAGTAGGAGAACTGACCGGGCATTAAGGTTGTTTCTGTTTATTTGAAAGGGGAAATAGCTACACTGACGTATCCACGTATCCGCTTATCAAAGTATCTACGCAATTAAATATCCACCTACCGACACAAAGTTCGAGAGCCAAAAGAGGCGAGACAACAGAGAGTTTGGAGTTTGGAGAAGAAACAAAGCGAAAAGGACCAAGAAGAACATCCACAGTTTAGCTTGAATCAACTGGGAAGAAGCAGGTTATGAAGTTCCACAAGGCAATAACTCGATTCTATGATGATCCAATTCTATAATTTAAAACAGATCGGCTATTTATATAAGCATATTAATGTTTTGAAATTCGGTGAATAAATTATTTAAAAAAAGACGTGTATCTTCCTAATGTAATATATTATCACAGTTGTTTATGCAATTGATTGATGTCTTTCATGTACGGGTACGCGTGCCATTCTGTTTTATATATCTATTCAGATCTGTATTTATTCCACCTATAAGTTCACACTTTATATTCATATTTACTCGATCCGGGCAACAACTCCGAGGGCAATCACCCTCTAGATAACGGTAACCCAATAAATCGGACACCTTGTAAGAAGGTACAATCAACCCCACCAATACCAGCCCCCCTCAGTGTTGATCCCAGGCTGAATCATAGCAAAGACTTTTAAAAATGGTACTAGCAGCTACCTCGCTAGTTTCTCAGCATTAAAAGGTTAGTGTTAAGACTGATCAGCCTAGTGTCAGAATAATGTGACTAGGTGGGACGTAATGCTATACGTCAACATTAAAAATCTAACACACACACACACACACACACACACACACACCTTGGGACATTTAATGACTGGCAAGTAAGATCAAATGAGAAAAAGTAAATAGTTGCTGCTGATCACTGCTAATCTAACTGATTAGGTTAATTTGCTGTATGATTTATGATCATTTTACATTTCCACCACAACACCAAACCACCCCGCTATCCTTTCGGTATACAGAAGCATCAAAAATATTTATTTACCAGCATGGATAAAAACATAATGTGATGCCAGACAAAATCCTGGACCTGAGCAGGAAGGTATATCATCATTTAATCAGAAACCACGCTGATACATGCGTCAATATGCTTACACATGAAGGACAATATTCCGAGTCAAACAGGTGCCATAACTCAGTTTAGCTTTGTTGGAAAATAATGAACATTTAACTTAACTTATGACTTCTCAATTTATAACCCCATATTAAATATCGTTTAAATGCACGTTGTCCTTGAAACGGTAACTGAGCGGAAACTAGATGGGACAGACGGAGATGAATTGTTTTCATTGGATTGATGGACATGTTTTGATGGGAAATTGGGACATGAATTGTTTTGATGGGACATATGGACAGAAGTCGCAGAGAAGCCATTTTATTGTCAGATAATGACGTCATTTCATGGCCTGGGGTAACTTAAAAAACCCAAATAAATAAATAAACAAAAAGCAGGCTCAAATTTCACAAAGAACAGTAAACACATCGGCACTTTCCAGGCCATTGGCACATTAGCGTATTCAAGACTACAAGCATATCAACATATTCAATATTGGAATTTATTTGGAAAACAACTGGGATTCAACTGGAACTTCATACATTCGGACTATTGGTAGAACGTTCAGGACTATTTGGCATTCAAATCATAATAATGTGAGGGAAATAAATTATTTGTTAAATTTTACAAATGTTGATGATATTTGCTCTTTTTGTTACGTAGGTAAAGTCCAGAGAGTCGTAACACGTCTTTGCCATACAGGAAGGGCTTATTTGGAAACTTCCCCTGAAGTGCAGCGATGGAGCTATAGCTTCACGTCCGTGTAGCGCATAAAGGAAAAAACGTACAAAATTTTGGTACTTTGTTCAAAGATGGCTGCCTGAAAGCACCGTAGGCATTAGAGATGTCAGTGATTAAACAATACCTACATCAATCAAGTAGGTTACTATTTTCCAATCGCAAAATCAAATCGTGAAGATTGAAAACTTTGTGCCACTTAGTACTAATATTAGTACCTTAGTCAACAAAATAAGTTGAGGCTACGACATCGTAGCTATGTGCCACTAAAAGTGTGTTCGATAGTGTCTAAATTGCATTGTATTTGATCTGTAACTATATAATGGCGAGGCTTTAGAATGAAACCAACATGACTGACATGCACTTGCCGTCAATAAATATTTTTAGTCATCGGTGCCTTCGATACATTACATGCATGACACATATTAACACGCAACTCGTCGCTCATGCTCCCTCGCTGCCTATTTTGATTTCCAGGTCATCTAAACCTTAGTATATTGTCTCAGCGCATTAGTTCATCAGAACGGTTCGATAGGATCAGCTATTTCCGTTGTGATTTAACCTCGGAAATAATAGAAGGAATACACATCAATTTGACGTGTTTGTTAATTCGAATATGTGGATGTGCGCTACCTATGCTACGACAGTAAATACCAATAATGCTCCATGTAAACGTAAGTAATTCAGAATAGAGTTCCCAATGGCGACGAAGTACATCCTATGTTTCCTTTTCGACTTGATAAAGAAAAGGCCGAAGATGCTCCAGTAACCTATCTCACCTTACATTTCCTACCACATACCGAATTCTAATGGAAAACAACGAAAAAAGACTGTTTGTGGCGGGGTTAGACGTGCTTCATTGTGAAGTCAGTGGTACATGGTAACGTCAGCCACGTGCACCTTTGTAACATTCTCTATTCTATGCTCAATTACTGTAAGCAAAGCATTCCAATTTCCCCTAGTGTTTCCCCACAAGCAAATTTGGAAAAACCTTCACATTCTACACAAAATCCATTATAGAGAAGGATCGCAGCAGATACATTCTAATTTTTTTTTTCTGTCTTCAAAGCGGAAAATTTTATTCATATGACATTGCAGCGCCAAACTTAGAGCGCATTTGCAGTGCCATTATCCTACTTAAGGGAGGTAACCCAACTGAAAGGCATTTGTGATTTCAATCATGTGTATAAGACTGCTGACGTTGATTAAATAACGAAACAGAAAGCAAGGTTAATTTAGAGTAAACATTGAAATTCCGACGAAAACTAACTTAAATTTTAAACACGAGGGTCATTAGCATCGTGAAAATGCGTTGTTGTGCATGAGCACAATTCCGTCAAAATTTGTCAAAAAGAAAAAGCTCGAGGTTCATTGTACACTTATAAATTTTGGCTTAAGTGTGTTGGATTTATAGTGAGCACATGATAATTACGTGTTAATAGTGTTTTAGTATTATGCTTAGTGTATGATCCCTGGGGTAGATGGTGAATGATATTTGTTTCTTTGTTTTTCTTCAGAGATGGATGATCTAAACCTAATCACCAAACAAGTCAAGAGCAATTTATTAGACGGTCGCTACTCCAAAATGGATAGGGGGCATTTTATAGGTTAGTGCCATAAGGTCTTGAAAACAACACGCAAGACCTCTCGGCTTAATTTTTTTTTCTTCTTCTGTCAAGCAGTGATTTTGTTTTCCCTGTCTACTTAGTTCACTAACTATCAAATTTAAAGTTAGGAATGCTGAGCTCTGTATTGACCTTCAAAAACACGCACAGAATACTCAAGATTTTATTGATACTCAGATCGTTATCGTTCAAGCAAAGCACAATAGGATGAAAATAAAGTCAGTGCATCGGAAATGTGATAATTGCATATTTTGGTCATTAAATGCAATATTTACTGCTACTCAGATAAACATGAATTGATTAACGGTCATATAAACCCTAGTCTTGATTAAAGATTGTTAGAAACAAACAACTGTTAATACACCAAAGATTTGTACAGTTTGTACTCTATCCACTTGATCTGTACAGTTTGTACTCTATCCACTTGATCTGTACAGTTTGTACTCTATCCACTTGATCTGTACAGTTTGTACTCTATCCACTTGATTGAATAAAAAAATGATAAGAACAAAATTGCCAGCAAGTTTTAAGAATTGATCATTATAATCAATATCTTTCATTTTAGTTGCATATTGAATCGCTTTGTATCTCCTCCTATGGTGGTTATCTGATATTACATGCTTCTTTGCATGTGCTTATGAAAATAAAATAAAATCTACACACCTAATTACATTTTAACACAAGTGTTCAACGAGTAATGATAAATTATAACCACAAATAATAATGAAAAATTATAATAACAAATAATTTATTTGGAAACCTAATGACCATGAACTCTTTATTGATGTAGCTATCCCAGTTTCCTATTTTAAAGTTCTAAAGACGGATCTTGGCTCACATTTTCGTTTCGTATATTTATTTTTAGACTTTGGCTAATATCCATAATTAAGACAATTACTGTTAGTTCGCGTCTTGCCAATGAGCCGTAATACGCGCATATATTGTTTCAAACTTTTACATTTAGTCGCACTAGCTAAATGGAGTAATTACTGTGAGCAAGGAAATAAATATTGTATTGATTTTGCGTATACTGCTTTAGTTGCAGGTGAACTGTCTTAAAAAGTACAAGTGTCACTTCGAAGTAATGTATGTTTGTTGTAGGTTCCACTTTTAGCGTTATTTCAACACTATTGTTTTTGAGGTCGCCTCTGTCAATTACGGCCTAACTCAGTAATCAAGTCACGATTTTCGCCATATTCACATTGTAACTTATCAAGTCACTATTTTCGCCATATTCACCTTGTAACGTATCAAGTCACGATTTTCTCCATATTTACATTGAAACCTAAACAAAACGGTATGGAACTTGCGTAACATATCATGCTTGAGTAGAAAGCTATTCAGATCATATTTTGTACACCATTTTCAAGTTGTTATTGTTGTTGTTGGGCTTAACGCCATTTTTCAGCACAAGATAGGCTATTCATGGCGGCTAGTATTAATGGTTGAGCCGGAAAATCACCGGAAAGAACCACCGACCCACGAGAAGCAACTGGCAAGCTTTCTCACATATCCACATTCGCCGAATCCTAGACTCGAACTCACGCAGAGGTGAGATGACAGTGATCCGTAACGGACAGCGTTTTAGACCACCACTCGGCTACTCATGCCCCTTCCACCATTTTCAAAAAAACACATATGTCTGCGATGGAGATTACATCCTATGCAAATACAGATGGAAAGCTTCTCTCAGTTAAACAGTTACTAGCTTGGTGTTTAAACCCAGATTCTCTATTGAAAACTAATTTTGCTACTCGCTGTTAAAACAGAAGCGTTGTTCTGATCTGACCTCTGAACGTAAATGTTACAGTAAATCCAGGCATAGTAGTAGATATCGTTAACGTTTTGTAAGAAAAATGCAAGATTAAGGATCATATACAGTGCTTCCTTTAATTACAAGAAAAAAAATCAAGGGCAGACGCAGAAGACAAACGAGCGACATTATTGCAAAGACATATTTGTGCGAGTACGTTGATAGTGGGAAGTGATTACTCAACCCTCTGTTCTTTGTTACATCAGACATTTCCCTTACGTTGCTTTTTGTTCTGCATTATGCACTGTCTTAGACTTGATACATGTGTTGTTTTTCTTTTTCACCTATTGGCACAATACTTTATGAGGACAAGAGACATATACTCGTGCTTACGTTAGCGAGAACTTGTTTTTGATAAAAAATGATAGAGTCAACTGTCCTGTAATGTCTTTATTACCACCCCTTTTCGTATTTTTGTTTCTACTTTAGTTAGGAAAGGCATCAAGACCATGGCATTCGCCCTATGTCGACAGTCTTATGGTCCAACTTAAATTGGTCTTGGACGTCTTCAACGGTCGTGATTTGCTTAGTTATATACGACCATGTCGAATAACCTATTTGTTCCTTCACTGCTTACCGTATTGGCAGACGGTATGCAAAAATTCCAAATTTCTAATTATCATAACCACTTTAGTTCTGCTTATTTGTTTGCTACATCGAATACAATTTTCACAGCCCTTCAGTTCACTGGTGTATGTAAATAAATAATATGGTGGGTACGAAATTCTATAAATTTCCAGCATTGTGAAACTGTCAAGAGAAAAGTACGCATACTAGTTACGATATAAGGATTAATATTTTTCTGTGAACGCGCTGAGCTTTTCCAATATACAGAGTAAAGGAAGATATTTAATCTATTTTATATTGAAAATGTGCACTCAAAACTACTCCCCGCCCTAGCCTGTTGGCACTTTTTAAATTGAATACACAGTCAAACTTACTTTATTGTTAGGAAAGAGGTGCAATGCACCACAACTCTATATGAAAAGCTGGTCCTTTAGCGTTGTATCGCTGGGGAATCATTCATACGTTTGCTATGGTGATAGCTTGAATACTATCTCAAACTGAGACATGAAAACGGAGCCAGGATAGAACAATACTTACCCTTCCCTCCCCAAATAGGACCACATAAACTCCTGCCAATGTCCCCTTGTTAACAGACTTTAGGTTGAAGACCTAATTTCTCAAGCACAAGTCTAGCGTACTTAACACGATCAACACATTGCGTAAGAGCAAATTATCACATCAAACTTACCTGCGGATGGTGAGATCAAGTAAGACAAAATGATGTGTATCGCATGAAAAAGCGCAGAATTTGTCAAGTTGATAATGACACTATTGAAGGCTTTCATACTGAATACGAAATATATTCCAAATAAATTTTTGAATTCAATCACATCTCCTGTCCTGTACTAGAAGGTACATTCGTCCAAAATCAGACGATGCACACGTCAAGATCGAAGTAAGATTATTTGTTTGATTGCTAGTGTACTTCGTCTCTATTTAAAATAACTACACAAGAATGGCGAATATCGAACGTTCTGGTAACAAATATTTAAGAAACTATCCAAACTTAATATTCCGTGCACTCTGTCTTTTCTTTTTCCTCTCCCGGACATCTGTATCAGTAGTAAAATTCCTGGATAGTTCGCGTATTTGTTTGTATGGCCAGCCACGTGACAGGGGCGGGACTAGTAAGGCCGGGCGTGGCCTTGATATTTACTATGAATTTTACACACGTTCGTAGTAAAAGAGGCGGCAAAACTGACGATCCTTTCATAAAATTAAATATTCCGTTAACCAATGCGAAGGCATAATTATAGCTTCCATTCCTATGTCGCACTATCGGTTATCCAGCTCTTTTCTGGTATGATGGATTCTCATTATTCGTACTAGCTTAAACTATGTGTAGTAGCAAGCAAAGGTACACACCGGGAGGATTGTTGTATAGAAAGGTGCGCTCTGCTGTATGAGGGTCGACCGATATAGTCTCTTTGATAGTATCTCGTCTATGCGCACTTACGTCCTAGGCAGTTCAGCAAGTTTTGCACCACACCGCAGTAAGTATTGGAGAGTCGCCAGTGAGAAAGGAGATTCCAAATCAACACGAGAAAACGTCGAGTAAACATTCAAATAGATCGTCGCGTGACTATTTATCACGGACAACTAAACTTGACAAGAAGATGGTAGAAATGGACAGTAAACTTGCCAAGTAAAATATCATACGATGGCAGAACATGGACTAAACAAAAGGCTTGAATATTCATATAGTCCAGCTTTAAGAATCAATCCACCATGCGAGGCAGACGACAAGTTACTGGTAATCAATTACAACTTAACATACTTAGTTGGTTTTCTTTAACGTTCACGATTCTAATTGACATTTATCTAAGGGAAATGAGCAGCTAAAATGTGTTACTCAAAACAGCATATGTGCGAAGATTTGCTTCCATCAATAAACGTTATTATTAATTACCTAAAAAAAATTTAACGAATGAATCGAGTGAGCAAGCATTTATATTACATTGAACAACTGGGATGATACTCGAATTTTCAAATGCTGCATTATACGTGGCTTGGCTAAAACTTAAATCCAGCCTCACTTGAGGAAAAAAAAACTTATCCCCTCCCCAACTTAAACCCAGAAATTAACACCTTACATTATTGTGATGTTAAAAATTCATTCTTACAATCCAAAATATATAAAATGAATAAAAACAAAATTTGGACAAGAAGGAGAATTCCAGGGCGGTTTTAGAACTCAATGTACCACATGGGGATTATGGGCCCCAAAAATCTGATTTCTATACCACTGAAGAAATTATGTGAATATTCATAGAAAAATACAAATTCGTTTTCAAAATCAATCTTATATTTAAATAATCTGCTTCAATTAGAACTTGGTTCAAACAAACTCCAAAATTCTTGTGGGCACGCAACGATAGCACTTTTCACACCTCGCCAAGGCAGTTTCTGACATTTCTTAGTAGCCGTCGATCTGCTGTTAAACCCCAACTACAACTAGGGACAAATTGTTTTTATGTGTTATTCCAGCACATCAATGAGCTCTGCCTTTGATTTGCAAACAATACGTACAGGCACATCATGAAAGTCACGTTTTTCCTATTGTTTTTGGGGTTAAACGAACATATTCCGTATGTTCTACGCCAAATTAGGCTGTGTATCTGAGAAGTTAATATATATATATATATATATATATATATATATATATATATATATATATATATATATATATATATATATATATATATATATATATATAAACCTGACGTTACACCATGCCTCCTAAATTTAGGGTATATTTACATTTCTTAGCTACAGTCTATTCTTCCACCAGAATACAATATCAGTGTGTGTGTGTGTGTGTGTGTGTGTGTGTGTGTGTGTGTGTGTGTGTGTGTGTGTGTGTGTTACAGATCACTGCCATCTCACCTCTGTCAGCGTGGGTTTGAGTCTAAGATTCGGCGAATGTGGATATGTGAGAAAGTTTGCTAGTACCTTCTCGTGGGTCGGTGGTTCTTTCCGCGGATTTTCCGGTTTCTTCCTCCACTATTAATACTGGCCGCCATGTATAGCCTATCGTGTGTTGAAAAATGGCGTTAAGCCCCAAAACAACAACAACAACAACAACAACAACAACAAACACAAAACGAACACGTAAAGTCATAACGCCGAGAAAGCCTTAACTACTTTTACATGAGTAAATGACTGAAAATTCAAAGCCAAAAAGAAAAAGAAATAAAAGATAAATAAAATCGGGCGAAATACAGTATCCGAGTATATGAACTATACATCTGTTTTTGGGTTGTGTAAAAATATCAAATTTTTGTCAAATAAAAATTAAACGGTTGGCAAATCTTTGTAGATTTGTGTTATCCATGCAGAGACTTTATAAATCATTTGACTTAATATAAGACAAATGACAGGTATGATACTACAATTACCTCCCTTGGATCTGACCGCATTCAGGAATATATTCAGCAAATAACACTGTAAAGTTAAAAATATGTTGATACTAATGGGGTGATATGTAATGTGTGACCTAGTTGCATGTCATTCAAACTCTTGTTGTTACTTCCCTTTAGTCAGTCTGTGTGCCGTATCAATACGCAAAAACGTGTGGCCAAAGCCTGATGAAAAAATGTCTTGCTTAATTTAAAGTCAGTTTGTGTGCGCAGAAAGTTAACAAAGTCTATCAATTACAGCAACAAATTACAATGAAAAATGGATATACGTAACAATGACCTGGAAAGAAAGTGCGCATAGCGAGAAACAAACGCAATTGAAGGCAAAACTACAATATATACTAAACATTTTTATGACGGGAAAAGTTAGATTTTTTTGTGGAGAGCGAGCGAAGGAAATGTGTCATGATAACGATAAAGAGATCATACTACTGCTACTACTACTGCAACTACTACTACTATTACTACTACTACTACTGCAACTACTACTACTACTGCTACTACTACTAACACTACCAGCATGTAAAGTTTATAGGGGTATTTACAGAGGTAATATTGTTGCAAAAATTTACATGAGGGTCAAAACGTAATGCCAGTTTAAAATATTGAAAATATTGAGGCACTTTGGAAATAGTTTTTTTTTTATTTCTGAAAAAAATGTGTTCAAGAGTATTCGAAATATCTCATAAATACCAAGACAAACAACAAAATTAATGTCGATATTAAGAAGGCGACGTTCATATTGTATTGAAATATAGACCCCTGTGATATTTACTTAATTGACTCTAATCTTTGTACTTGTGCAATAAAAACCCAATTTACATATACTCATTTCAAACGAATATATTCTCAAAGTGCATGCAATGATCTAATTAGACAGCATGGCACCTATTGTGTATACACATCTGAAAGCAGCTCAGAAAAAATATATAATCTGACATGTTTCCAATGATACAAAACGAAACTGCACTTTTTTGGACGACTTATCAGCAGTGGGATACAATTCAACTTTTAATACATCAAAAAATATTCTCCTTCCTCATCCAAGTCTATTGTGCAAAATAAGTTGGGATTTTTTTTTTTTTTTGCCAGAGATTTCAGATTCAGACAGGGAAGTGCAACAAGGCCACTCAATATGGTTTACACTTTTGAAAAAGTTAATTATCTTTAAATGATAATTATCCCAAATGTTTCAACCGAGTCATGTTAAATTACACAATTACACTCGTTCTGTTACCTTTTGTTTTTTTGGAAACTGTTTTAATATATGTACTAAAACATATACAGGGCCGACAATGGAGGTCAAACGGCGATATATCCCCTGGGCCTGGGCCCATAAGAGTGCCTGGGCTAAACAATACTTCTTAAGTTTAAAAAAGAAACCAATTGAACAAGATCTCTGAAAGGCACGAATGTTTCATGCCCAAGGGCACATCACCGCTCTCTACGGCCTTGGATATTTGTACTGTAAAAGTTTCTATCATCGTATAGTCGCAATGGAACTATAACAGGACACGTTCCGAGGTGTTATCTGTAATTCCGAACAAGCAAATTTGAAATCTAAAATTGGTGTAGATTTATAACAAATATGAGATTTAAAATACGTTGTCGCAGGATGTTTTTCAGCTGTCCAATATTCCTTTTTCAAGGAGTTTGGTGCAAACAAATATCTTCCACCGAGTAAATAGTAGGCCGAGTAGTTCACACAACGTTTCATGTAGGAATCTTGACATGTAGAAGATTTTGTGGTTCAAATATCTGTTCGCCCAGGAACCGCACTGTACAGGATATAATTATTCACACCTCACTTTACAGAATATAATTATTCACAGCACACAGTACATGATATAATTATTCACAGCACACTTTACAGGATATAATTATTCACAACTCACTTTACAGAATATAATTATTCACAGCACACAGTACATGATATAATTATTCACAGCACACTTTACAGGATATAATTATTCACACCTCACTTTACAGAATGTAATTATTCACAGCACACAGTACATGATATAATTATTCACAGCACACTTTACAGGATATAATTATTCACACCTCACTTTACAGAATGTAATTATTCACAGCACACAGTACATGATATAATTATTCACAGCACACTTTACAGGATAAAATTATTCACACCTCACTTTATAGGATATAATTATTCACAGCACACAGTACGATATATTTATTCACAGCACACTTTACAGGATATAATTATTCACATCACACTGTACAGGATATAATTATTCATAGCTCACTGTACAGGATATAATTATTCAAATCACACTATAAAGGATATAATTATTCACATCACACTATAAATGGTATAATTATTCACATCACACTGTACAGGATATAATTATTTACAGCACACTGTACAGGATATAATTATTCACATCACACTATACAGGATATAATTATTCACATCACACTGTACAGGATATAATTATTCACATCACACTATAAATGGTATAATTATTCACAGTACAACTTTACAGGATATAATTTTACACGTCCCACTGAACATAATATAATTATTCACAGCACACTTTAAAGGGTATGATTAATTCACTGCACACTGTACAGGATATAATTAATCACCGCACATTATAAAGGATATAATTATACACAATACAACTTTAAAGGGTATGATTATTCACATCACACAGAACAGGATATAATTATTCAAAGCACACTTTACAGAGTATGATTATTCAAATTACACTGTATGGGATCAAATTACTCAAAGCACACTTTACAGTGAATGATTATTCACATCACACTGTACATGATTTCATTATTCACAGCACACTTTACAGTGTATGATTATTCATTTCACAATGTACAAGAGATGCTTACTCATAGCACTCTGCAGAACATGATTTTTCACAGCTCACTATACGGGATATGATTATTCACATCATATTGCACAGGGCATGATTATTCATACCATAAAGAGTATGATTACACTATTCATGCTGTACACAATATGATTATTCACAGGACATTGTACGGAGTATGATTATTCATACCATAGCAAGTATTATTACACTATTTATGCTGTACACAATATGATTATTCACACAACACTGTACGGCGTATGATTATTCATACCATAGCAAGTATGATTACACTATTTATGCTGTACACAATATGATTATTCACACAACACTGTACGGAGTATGATTATTCATACCATAGCAAGTATGATTACACTATTTATGCTGTACACAATATGATTATTCACAAAACACTGTACGGAGTATGATTATTCATACCATAGCAAGTATGATTACACTATTCATGCTGTACACAATATGATTATTCACACAACACTGTACGGAGTGTGATTATTCATACCATAGCAAGTATGATTACACTATTTATGCTGTACACAATATGATTATTCACACAACACTGTACGGAGTATGATTATTCATACCATAGCAAGTATGATTACACTATTTATGCTGTACACAATATGATTATTCACACAACACTGTACGGAGTATGATTATTCATACACTATTCATGCTGTACACGATATAATTATTTACACCACACAGCACAGGGCATGATTATTCATACCATAAAAGGTATGATTACACTATTCATGCTGTTTTAACGATATGATTATTCACACATAGCCAATGATAACCCTTTTTTTTATATCATGACATTTCCATGTTCATGAATAAATACATTAAAATAAATGCAGACTTTGCGTTACATATTGTGATGTCTCTTCTCTTCTAATGTATGTACTTAATTTCATCTTTATTGTTTAAAATCAGAATCGTAACTTATTAAACCGGTTAATGTTATCATAAATTTACTTCCTTGTCTAACTTATTTTATTTGCCATACGTGCGCTACATGTACGTATCAAGATATGGCTGAAAAAATATTAAGGCTACGTTAAAATCACACACACACACACACACACACACACACACACACACACACACACACCATGTGCATGTTTATAATATTTTTGCAAATCTGAAACTGATCTTCTTTGCGATAATAAAAGGACCGCTCAGGTGGCCTAATGGTTAGAGCGTCCTACTCGGATGCGGGAGATCAGGAATCCTAACCCAAGCCGAGTCATACCAAAGACTCATAAAAATAGTACTAACAGCAACGTCGCTAGGCACTCAGCATTAGGAGGTTAGTGTTAGGACTGTCTGTCCTGGTGTCCGGATAACGTGACTGGGTGGGACATCATGCAAATGTCTGCGGCATGATTCCCTAGTGCTAGACATCAATATAAATTGCCACACTGCAAACATCATAGTGAAATGGCTGAAAAATTGATAAAGCTACGTTAAAACAAATCCAAGTCCAAATCCAAAAATAGAAGGGATGATTCTGTACATAGGGTTATTTAATAATTACTAAAAAGATGCGTTAAAACTAAATTAAAAGAAATACTGGATATTGATGGTTATTACTTCTAAAAATTAATTTCGGTGTCAAGGTTGCCCCACTGTAAGGTTTTGGTTGTAGGGGATTGAAGGAGGGGTGCATCCAATATTTATTTAAATTACTGTAGCAGTCCCACTCAGGCTCGAGTTTGGTTTGGAAGCTGATTTAGCGAAAGTTGGATGTACATCTCCGAGCATCCAGTCAGCAATACAGACGGTTAAATGACTAAAGATACAGAACGGGTGAAATTCAATAATAACAAATTGATAACAATTAAATTGTCAATAATTCGAATTTCCCAAATACACTTCTTCCACGCGACCCTTTTCTAGCTTATCGCATCACTTGATTTGTAGTGTGAGAGATTTCCACCTTTCCTTTTTTTCTACTCATATGTGTATTCCTCTATCTCCTTATTCCCTCTCTTTCTCCCTGACTCCCTCCAATTTCCTTCTCCTTCTCCTCCTCCATTTCCTCCTCCAGATCACTTTCCTTCTCCACTTCTATCCCTCTTTCTATGTCGACTACACGTTGTCGACTCCGACTGCACTGTCAGTATCAATTCCGTCTCCTTCTTAGAGACTCGGGACTACGAAACTTGCACCGGAAGTTCTGTCCCCCGAAAAGTTTCCCGTGACAATACAATAATGGTGCAATATTTTCCTCAGCGCTCAGATTTCACACTACACACAGCCTATCATGAGATAAGGCTATTACATTTTAATGGTTATGCATTCATTCACACCGAAATACGCATACATTCTTGTATGGTAAAACACAACATAATAAAAGAACGGTATCAATTACTCGTATAAATACAACAATAAGTTAATTCACATCAATACATATTCATAATTCCTTTGCACAAACCAATAGACAACAATCAGACGCATATCTTTACATCACAACTCATAAAAATATACACATATTCATGCTGTGATATATTCATACATCTATGACAAATAATCTTACATACTTCAATCATTTTCCTAAACTCCAATTCAAACACGCGTAATTCTAACATATTGCATTACTAAAGGTACTGATTACAACGAAGCAACCTAACAACGAATTACAATATTAACTCTGACGAGTTAGCAATCTACACAATTCTCTACGTAAACTCAAATTCGTGTCTCAAATAAACTTATAAATGAAACGCTACAAGTTAATTCTACATACTAAAACAATCACAGTAATTAAGTATACATAATACCAATAATTACAAATATGACGTCGTAATGTTTTGCAAAAATCGAGCAAATAACTTATTGACCTTTTCGAAGCTTTCCCCGCCAAATTACAGTGGCTTTCCCGAAGTATCTTTTGATATCTGAACCAACGTTTAACGCCAGAGTGTGAATACTACAAGCCTTTTACTAGCGTCTTTTGTTTTAGTGGCTGGCAACTTGCATAAGGATTAACACTACCATGCGACGTTGTTTACACATCAAACGCGATAAAAATATCCAAGTTAACACATTTCCGGATATCCTGGAATGAACAATCATGATATTCGGGTTGAATGAGATAACCAAGTAGAATAATTCTGACATTTTACTAATAAGATTTTGGCGATTCAAAACGTGTTAGAGTGAGACATTATTGTCTGATCGTTATTGAGTGTCACTAGTCATTTCTTATTATTTCGAAAGATTTATTGATCTGAAATACGATAACTATTCATTTGATTGCATGACTGACCACAATTTTTTGAAACACAATAGTGTCTTCATGAGATTAATCATCAGACATGGATTACTATTTATGTAGGTCGAATAATACAGGTGTAGTCCGAATAACTAAGCAAGGTCTATATCAAAAGCTGTTGCCTAAGTATATAATTATAATCAATATGAACTTTAATTTAACCGAAAAAAATAAACCATAACCGAGGAGGCTGTCTTTGTTAATGGTTATCAAAGAAAAGTAGCACGAAAGACATGTATTATTCCTAAGTAAAATATGACAATTAGATAGCTCTCCAATGCTTATCCGCTCTTCACATAAAGTGAGTCCTTTTTTCCATTCTTAAATTAACACGTGTTCGGCCCTTTGACCACGTATGGCAAATAAAGATAAGTTAGACAAGGAAAACATTTTATGATAACATTAACCGGTTTAATAAGTTACATTTCGCGCAACCTATCCCACTCAAATCTTCTATGGCATATGTGGTTGAAGCGAGAAGTGTTTAATAAAGAGGGATACAGCACGGACATTGATTAGGTTAACTCATTCTTAAGAAGTTTGGGGCCTTAGGCACAAACTCTAACCTTAAACGAAACCAGAATTGCGCATCAATCTCTTAGTCTCAGATACAGAGTATTGCATTGCATTTCCATGTGCATGTGTTTCATTTTTTTAAAACTTTATTAATATAGCACTAAAATGCAAAATCGATCAGAAGAAGTGTGTTACATGTGTCCAAAGCTCAGATTATTTAGTTAAAAATTAAAGGTAATTGCCAGTTTGTTCACACAGTTGACACAAACATTGAATGCCACAATTGTATATTACATATTTAATCATCAGATTTAAATTGTACCACGCATTGTTTTGGAAAAAAGTTCAAACGATAAACTATATCTCTGGAAATTCATGTCGTCCATATATCAAAGTTATGTTTGCGATAAATGGTACTGGAACTTTTGTACGAGATTTCTGCACGAGAAGAACGTGACCCATAGTTTGTGTTATTGCTTACATCAATACTTATAGCGCAACGTCTGCTTTATGTTTTTATAAATTATATATTTCGTGACCATACCTGCTACCTCAAGAGCAAATCTCACCATGTTTTAACACTGTCTCCAATGGCTGTTTCGACAACTCAGAGTTACAACTACTGCCGGTATAGACATATATCACAAAAGGAACTAAATTAAATTGCATCTAGGAGTGGGAAAATACAGGAAAACTATTTCGCAAAATTCCCCCTCATAATCGCGTTAGTGACTAGAAGGTCTGTAAATATAAATTTGAATTGAGTGTAGGATCTGTTGCAGTGGAAAGGGAAAAGTAAACACCGTCGGTAACAGCTGTTCGTCCACCTGTTCCAATTTCCACAACATTTATATACTTGAGTCAAATTCTAATTGTGACAATTTATACTTAACAAACTATTTTGTGTAAAATGGTGTTGTAAACTGCAGTTTTTTTGGTGACAGCCTAAATATTATGAGAGAGAGAGAGAGAGAGAGAGAGAGAGAGAGAGAGAGAGAGAGAGAGAGAGAGAGAGAGAGAGAGAGAGAGAGAGAGAGTTTTCAAAGCGTATAATTGACAGTTACTCAAAACTATTAGCACGTGAGAGAGAGAGAGAGAGAGAGAGAGAGAGAGAGAGAGAGAGAGAGAGAGAGAGAGAGAGAGAGAGAGAGAGAGAGAGAGAGAGAGAGAGAGGGAGAGAATTTTCAAAGCGTATAATTGACAGTTACTCAAAACTATTAGCACGTGTTTGTGTCAGGAGTATCTTTCTCAGATAGAACGCCATGGCTTGGTAAAGTACTTCGTATTTCACAGTGCGAGTTTTCAATAGAATTAAACAGGAATATGTGTTAGTATATTTAACACTGGTCTATACAAATGTATTGAGGGTATTGGTCTATAATATTTGTCTGTACAAATATTTTATCCAAGTGGCTCACGATAGTTAGGGTTGTGGATTAAAATGAAAATTATCCGCTTTCATATATTTTAAATTATGCTAAATCAAAGCTGTTATACGCCGAATGTTCGATTTCCACTGGAAAAATATCAATATAAACTATACGTCAAGAGATAAAAGGGGATATTTTTTCAGATATTTCTTGAAAGACTGTCATGCTGCTTTGGCCACATTCATGAATTAGGGTGGCGGTGGGGGTGGGGAGCATAGATGCTCCAATATTACTGGTGTGTTGATTCTACCTATTTCGTTTCTCGAAAACAGAAACAGACATGGAGCCCATAGACCGGTGCCAACTCTGCACATTGGGTAATCCGGCACTGATAAGTAACAAGAAGTATAGTACTCATCGGTAATCCCATAATGATTTTTTTCTCCTGGGAGTCACTGAAAAGATGCAATTCTTGTTAGTAGTGAATAAATTGAAAATGCTAGACCAGTTTTAAAAAATAAATATAGTACAGTCTAGATTTAAATACATTGAACACATTCCATACATTCAAATATACTACCATTCTCCAACATTACATACATAACAAACATGGAACTCTTCTGTTCAATTTGACAAACACAAAACTGTTATGTTGGCTTTAGAGACATGCAACTGTTCAGTTCACTTTAATATGGAGCTGTTCTGTTCATTTTAAATACATGAAACTGTTCTGTTCACTTTAACGACATGGGGTTGTTCTGTTCATTTTAAATACATGACACTATTCTGTTCACTTTAACGACATGAGACTGTTCTGTTCATTTTAAATACATGACACTATTCTGTGCACTTTAACGACATGGGACTGTTCTGTTCATTTTAAATATATGAAACTGTTCTGTTCACTTTAACGACATGGGGTTGTCCTGTTCATTTTAAATTCATGAAACTGTTATGTGTACTTTAACGACATGCATGGGACTGTTCAGTTCATTTTAAATATATGAAACTGTTTTCTTCATTATACAGACATGAAACTTCTGTTCACTTTGCAGACATGGGTTATTATGTTCATTACACAGACGTGTATGTACAGACCTCCCCCCCCAAGAAAACCCCAATCGCTTCACAATCAATATTCATGGGTCAAGTCGGAGAAATCACATTTGAGCCATGTAATACATAACCAGAAATTTCTGGTGTTTTTGTTTTTTGTACAATGGTATATATGCACATATGAGAAAAATGTCGGTTAAACATTAAAACTATATGTTAAGAAAGGCTATATGCAATCACATGACATCCATGTTAATAGACGAATGTATCCAAAGAGAACTACTTAAGGCATCTTCACTAAGACACTGGAGGTCATTCGTTTAACTTACACAAATTAGATTCATTTGTGTGAACAAATTAAACGAGCAACGAATAGATAATAAATCACGCTGGATTGAAGAAAAACAAATCAAACAAATGAATAACAGATTAATCTACAAATGATACAAGCAAGATACAACTACATTTCCTTACAGAAGAGTCGATTTTAGTCATGTTGAACAACGTGTCAGGCAGATTTTGCTAATATACAAGTATCTGAAAAATACAATGACATATACAATACATATTTTTTCAAATACGCCTGTCTGAAAATTCTTTTACAGACGAAATGGTAGATGACATACTAGATGATTTAATAGAAGTTTTAACGAGCACAAGATCAAAATGTAGCTACATGTGACACAATTTTATCTGCACTCAGTTTTCCTTTACAAATGTTTCACACAAGTCAAAGTTAAAGAAGTGCCATTGATTTTAGATAACCTTTATCGCATTATAATGAGCGTCACAACAAATAATGAAAACCGCTTCGGTGGTTTAGTGGTTAGAGCGTCCGCCTCGGATGCGGAAGGTCGTGGGTTCGATCTCAAGTCGAGCCACATCAAAAACTTACAAAATTGGTATTAACAACTGCCTCGCCTGATGCTCAGCATTAAGAGGTTTTTGTTAGGACTGGTCGGCCTGGTGTCAGGATAATGTGACTGGGTGGGACATTATGCTACACGTCTGCGGCATGATGCACCAGTGCCAGACATCATTATAAACTACCACACTGCAGACATCGTAGCAATATAACTGAAACATTGTTTAAAGCTGCGTGAAAAACATCATAGTCTCTCAAAAATAATGAAATCATTATTTTAATCTCTTCTCATTTCTGAGAATGAAGTATATTTTACAATTCCAGTAAATAACAGAAATTAGAAACTATAATTTAATTACAGAAATATATTTTTTTTGTGTGCGGCAATAATTCTGATGAACTTAAACACAGCATATACGCCCACATCAATTAAAATAATGAAAGAAAGACTGTTTCTATACATTTTGGTTATTGCAACCTTGAGGTGGACATGAATGTCAAAGAACACATTACTGCAAATACTGGAAACAACATATAATGATAATGTCGAAATCTTGGAGCACAACTAAAAAAACAAAATCACTCCGAGCAGCAATTGCTGTTGTTGTTGTTGGGCTTAACGCCATTTTTCAGCACACGATAGGCTATTCATGGCGGCCAGTATTAATGGTGGAGGAAGCAACCGGGAAATCACCGGAAAGAACCACCGACCCACGAGAAGCTACTGGCAAGCTTTCTCACATATCCACATTCGCCGAATCCTAGACTCGAACATACGCAGACAGAGGTGAGATGGCAGTGATCCGTAATGGACAGCGCTTTAGACCACTGGGCCACTCGGGGCCCCGAGCAGCAATTGCAAAATTGAGTATCACAAAACACAATGATCAATATGAAAGATTAAATACGTTATATACACCTAGACGTAGTAAATAAAAGAACAGATGTTCTCATCAATGGAGACCTCAACAAAGGCGATGAAGTTCAATGCATATTTACAACCGATCGAAGAGATTAAAAAAACCCACAAACAAAAATCAAAATAAAAACAGAGAGATAGATGTTTTGGGGGAATTATATGGGAAAATACATCTCTGGAAAAATTACACTTTATAATTTGAACTGTAACAGTTAGAGCGAGATTTGAATAGTGAAACAGGACCAAACTAAAATGATTTATATTACGATTTTAAACGTTAAAAATGCCTTTTAACATACAAGCTACATAGAAGAACAACAATATAAAACTAATGTCATTTTTGAGCTGCAGAATTCTAATCAATTATCAGAGAAAAAAATATAGAAAATATAAAAAAAACCCAAATAAATGTAATAATATAATTGAAAACACGATTAGATTAAGATTTACCTACTATAGATTTAATCGATAAAATATCGGTGATAAAAGATGCTGAGTCATCACATTTTCCAAAATATTAGAACATGAGGGTTGGAAATTTAAGCCAGATACAAGAGAGGGTATTGCTTGAGTCAATAAAATCGGCGAGGTGCTGGATCTTATTGGATCTTATTGATAAAACAAACAAAAGACTGACGCGTTTAAAAGTAACCGATTTGGTGCATAAAACAAACAAAAGACTGACGCGTTTAAAAGTAACCGATTTGGCGCAAACGTCCGCAACAGATGCACATGAATTAAGATTAACGTAATGAAATGGCTCGCTGTTAAGTGGTATACTGCTGCAGCTGAAACCTAAATAAATGAAAACATACCGAAATTAGAAACTGATCTTAACAAATAAAAAAGATACAAAGCGTATGCCCTGGGCATTAGAATGGATAAACTACAAAGAAAGTCTACAAAAACATGAAAAGTATGCGGAGAAAACGAAACCAATCCTAAGATGTGTATTGCATTACGATTTTACATTGAAACAATACAGACCAAATATGCATGGTAAACTTTATGGAAAACAACAGTAGGACCTAGTTTTGTCAGTGTTGTCGGTGCAATTTTCACTCCGTGCAACGGTTTCTATTTGTGAATTTAACTTTGCAATACTATGCAATTCAAAAAACAGTAATTTATATCATCAATAATCTTCTAACGATGAAGGCCGTTCTGGAGACCTAAGTGGTTAGAACTTCCGCCTCGGATGCGGGAGGTCGCGGCTTCAAATCCCTTTCGATTCATAACAAAGACTTAAAAAATGGTACTAGCAGCTTGGCGCTCAGCATTAAGATGTTTGCGTTAGGACTGGTCGGCCTGGTATCACGATAATGTGCCTGGGTGGAGCATGATGCTACGTGTCTACGGCATGATTTCTTAGTGTTGGACATTACTATAAACTGCCACACTGCAAACATCTAAGCGATATGTTTGAGAAAAACAATATTTAAAGTTACGTTAAAAATGTAATTCACACTCACTTCTAACTAAGATATTGTTATTTTCGATAGGTTAAAGGTATAAGACGAAAATTTTACTTACTCGTTATAGTTTTAAGAAATCAAAAGATTTATTTTTATATTGCAAAATATATCCAGTACTTACTATCTGAAAGAGAACGCGTTTAAAAACTGGCAATCTGGGCGAGACGCCACATCGCCAGGGGCAAAATGCTGTCCAAATAAATTCTCATTACTTTGCTCTTTATATTCGTCCATATTATCAACGTGTGATAAAGTACTACGTAAAGTAGTTTTTGTGTGTGTGACCTTGTAATATAAAATAATGTAAGTTCACAGTGTTTCGTGGCCAGACACGCAAAAACGTAACAAGAAAAGAGTGAAGCCAACAAGCTTTGTAAAATTTAACAAATAATTTATTTCTCTTGAAAAACAAGGTAAAAATAAGAAAAAGGACTTACAGATATGAATCAAATCCAAACATTAATCCAAAAATTAAAAGACATAAGTCCTATCAATATAATTTCTAAGTGAATGACAGTTTGAATCCCGAAAAAATTCCAAAATGGAATGCGATTACGTCTTTGATAACCCATAAAAAGTTGCCTTGAAAACAGTTCCTTTTTGAATCACAAAGAAATAATATTCCACTTAAGAATTCCAAATAATTTTCAATAAATGTCTTTGTTTAAGATTTTTCAGAGAAATGAATTACTAATTCTTAAAATAGATAATTTTAACTCAAACTGGTCACAACAAAACACTTTGAGCTTCAAAGGTTTAAAGCACAATTGGCTATTTCTGCTGAAAACAAGGGTCATACAGTTAAGTTAAGAAACAAAATAGATTCCCGTATAAGGTCACGTGACCACATTCTAGAACATCGTGGAAACTTTTTCACATGTCTAATATCACATGCTACCGAAATGGTCTTGATTGCACTAAGTGAATCTTACTCTAGTAGTGAATGGGGGCGATATAGCGACAATGGGAGTTATCATTAAAAAACAGCGTGGGGTAATATAGCGACAAGATTTTTGGCGACAAATGGCACAGCGTGGGGTAATATAGCGACAAGGGGAATTTTGTATTAGCACACCCTGGGTCTGTATAGCGACAAGAGAAATGGCCCCAGGTAACATGACATCACGGTACTGAACACTTGGTAACAGTGTAGCAATGTGTAAGTACTGTGACGTCAAGCATTCGTCAAGTACTGTGACATCAAGCGTTCGTCGTGTTAGTGAATGTAGTGATATGTATGTTTTATAACTTATACAGGCAATTTGTTATGGAAAAGTATAATCTTTTCGAGGCATGGAAAGTGGCCCTGAAAAGGGCCGTTGTTTAACATCATGCCGTTAACATACAGGACATCGCATTGCTTTTTTCTTTCTCAAAGCTTGTCTTAAACTGCATCTCACTTCTTGTCCGAAGATGAGAGTCCGCTTCAAACAGCCTTGTCTTTCCACATAACATCTTCTTTTCCAAACAGTGGCACCTTTAATCCGGATGACAGACCATTTTGTTTTCGCATACACGGGTAATTCTGGATCAAAAAACAATGACGATAACCAACTAGAGGATTTAGCAGTGATCAACATCTTCTTTGTGTGTGATGAGAACAGGTGAAGGCAATGAAGTGAACTGTTTGTATTTATAGGGAAAGACTGGATCGAAACAGATTGAAATGGTTGACCAATCCCAATACGCGTTACAAAATTCGGTCACTTCGCGGAGTCTGTCTTCCAATCCGAAGAGAGTTCCCTGTGACGTCACAATGCCTATATACGTTCACTAGCGTTCGTGCGAAGTTAATAGATGCGGCATTGTTGAGTCAAACATGACGGAACTTAAGAAGACAATGAATTGGGGTGCACCAGCTGCGGAGACGAAAAGCAATGGTATAGCTTCAGCTACTAAAGTGAACACAGAGTCACTGACCGAAGAGGTTGATTTCAACTGGGATTTAGTTGATTTTCTCTCTTCGCAAGAATTTGTACCGGCACCAGTACCTTCACCAATTTCTCCTTCTTTACCACGCAACGACGATTTTAAACAAAGACAAAAAGAAGAATTAGAGAAATTTTTACAGCAGCAGAAAGAAGCAGAAGAAGCATTTCTGCTTGAACAGCAACAGCGAGAAGAAGAAGAGACGAGAAGGAAACGACAAGAAGAAGAAGCAATAGAAAAGAAAGCAAGTCCAGGAGAGAAGGAAAACAGTGAAAGTCAAACGGTCACGATACTCTTGGATATTTTAGCGGAGTTAAGAAATCTGAAAGAAATGTATCAGACTTCTTTATTACGACCGAAGAGAAAAAGACCTTCCCGAGCCAAGCAGACTAACATTGTGACTACACCAGAGATTCCACCATTAGTAATTTCTACTCAATCACTGACAAGAACAAGTCCACAAGTTGGCCTTGGCCGTGGCAAAGGCATAAGGCAATTAAAGCGAATTGCTTCTCGTTCTTGAGTGTGTTCTCAAGAAACAAAAGACCCAACGGTCCTTTTCAGGACCACTCATTACTTTCGAAAAGAAATACTATTCATTTTGCCAAAAAAAAAATCAATGAAAACTTAAAATCCTTGTATCACCCTTTAGTATGTATGTATTCATTTATGTATATGTGTGTGTGTGTGTGTGTGTGTGTGTGTGTGTGTGCGTGAATGTAGACTCTTATTCTAAAAAATTAAAACCAGGAGTCACTTACGTTTTTTCAATCTGGTCTATTCTGGTACAATTCTTTACAATTCAATTCACAACAGAACGCAACACTTATTTAAAAAAGTTCATAGATTTCTTCTGTGCCTGTTTTTTTTTTATAATTTCTTCACTTTCACAGTTTCCTTCTTCTCTTCCTGTCTCGGGGTTCTTCCTTTTCCTCTTCTTCCTCTTTCTCCTGTTCCTGTTGTTGTTTCTTAGGGCACTCTGTAGACCAATGTCCTCTCTCTTTACAATGATAACAGGTATCTCGACTCTTGTCTTTTTTGACACTGGTTTTTTGACGGTCTGGACATTCTGTAGCCCAATGCCCTTTATTCTTACAGATATAGCAAGTATCCTGACTTTTGTCTCGAAAAGTGGAAGAATAGTCCGTTGGATTGTCTGGCGAAAACTTTCGAATGACACCTCGTAAAGCTCTAATGAGAAGTTCGATTTGTGTGGGTTCTTCCATCGTACTGATCAGCTTGAGAGCAAAAATGAATACTGAGAGGGAAGGCACTAGCCCTTTATATATGCACTGATTTGACATGAATATATAGGACCCACGGCATTTCAAATGTAGTCATTAAACTTTTTTCAATCAAGATGAAATGATCGCACGATTTCAGTGAGAGAGAAAAAGAAAGTAAGAGGCAGAAACGTGATTTATCGCCTCGCACAGTAGCCGAAGTCTTGGCTCGAATTCGTGCCAGTGATTTTGAAGATGAGATGAGTGAACCAGAATCTAAACCCAAGGAGTCTACAGCAAAGCAAAATAAAGTACCAACAGTAAACCCTAAAAATTACTATCACATTCAAGAGACCGACAAACGATCCTCTAGAAAAATTAGAACTACAGCCCACACGTACACCGTGAAGTTTAAAGATTTCAAGTCCGACGTACCACTGGAGAAAGCAGAAGAGTTCATCACCGATGTGTGGGATTCTTTGTTAACAAATCTGAAACAGCAATGTGAAGCCAAAGAAGACGATCGCTTGAGACTTTCCATTCATCACGACAATTTGACGTCTCCCGTATGGATCGAATTTAGCAGTCCATCAGAATTGACAACTTCCAAAATCATCGACAAGATT
Organism: Potamilus streckersoni; assembly: GCA_016746295.1. Lineage (NCBI taxonomy): Eukaryota > Metazoa > Mollusca > Bivalvia > Unionida > Unionidae > Potamilus > Potamilus streckersoni. The sequence continues at coordinate 2,396,241 of JAEAOA010001492.1, read as the reverse complement.
CAACACGTGCAACAATCCAATGACAAGTTTCACATCACCGACGGAAAAGCGACACTGTTCATGACACACGTTTCTCTTCCCCAAGGGACAGGACAGCGCAAAAAGGTGTTCTTGGTAGACAACCTTCGCAGCATCAAAAAGAGCCTCGTCCAAATTAACAACTCTCAAGACAAGATGTGTTTAGCTCGTGCCATCGTGGTGGGACGAAGTATGCTGACAAGAACAATACGACGGAATGGAAAAGAGCCTGGAAAACTATTCAACGATCGGACCGAGCGAAACAACAAAAAGAAGCAGAACTCCTGTTACAGCAAGCGGGACTAGCTAAAGACACACCCTGTGGCATTCCTGAAATGCAAAAGTTGCAAGACGTCTTGGCTCCACGTTACACCTTGAAAGTGCACCCTCAAGAAGTGCGCGGACCTCTGTTGTTTCGAGGCAAAGATTTCAAAGACGGAAAATACATTCACATCTATCATCACGATCAACATTTTGATGCCATTACCAGTATCACTGCATTCCTGTCATACAGTTATTACTGTGAGAAATGTGACTATGGTTATAACAATCGAGAGCAACACAAACATTGCGGATCGAAATGTGAGGGATGTTTGGCCTCTAAACCCTGTTTAGACGAAGGACAAGAACGAGTGATTTGCTCTGCTTGTCAGCGCACGTTTGTCAGTCCTACCTGTTACCAGCAACATTTGAAGACGCAAGGTTCACAGCGGAAAAGTGCATGTCAACTCCTGAGATTGTGCCCTACTTGTGGACCAGGCATACGTACCAACAGCGCCAAGGCACACGTCTATTCAGGAAAGAAAATATGTCACATTTGTCACCAAATCGTGGACTTGGAACACCAATGCTACATTCAAAAATACCATTCTAAACATGAAGAAAAAGAAAAAGAAGAGGCCCAGAAAAAGAAAGGCAATTTCATCTTTTTCGATTTTGAATGCATGCAAGAAACTGGCATTCACATCCCTAATTTCTGCGTGGCTCATCGAGCGTGCGAAAATTGCATCCAAGAGCCTATCTTGACTCATTGCCCTCACTGTAGCAAGATTCCTGGTGGACGTGAAAAAATCTTTAGGGGACCGAACACATTGACCAATTTTGCCCAATGGGTCTTAGACCCTATCGACGAGACGTGGAGCCAAGAAGATATCGAACGTTACGGAGATTGTCATCGTTTTGCCACAGTCATGGCTCACAATTTCTCGGGATACGATGGACATTTTTTGCTGAGATACTATACGGAACAAAGTACCGAACGTCCTAAAGTGACTTTGAACGGAGCCAAAATCATTTCCATGCAAGTGGGACAAGTGCAGTTTAAAGATTCGATGAGTTATTTGGCCATGCCTTTGAGTCGCATGCCTAAAACGTTTTACATGACAGAAATGGCCAAAGGCTATTTTCCTCACTTTTACAATACCGAAGCCAATCAACATGCTGTTCTACCTCATTTGCCAGAGGTTCACTACTACGACCCCGACAACATGCGTACCGAACAACGAGAAGCTTTCTTCGCATGGTACAAAACTCACGCTTCGGACCCTTTCGACTTTCAGGAAGAAATGTTAAAATATTGTCGTTCCAACGTGGACATTTTACGGCGTTGCTGTGGCAAATTTCGAGAATTATTCATGGAACACGGAGGAATCGATCCTTTGAAAGAAGCCTGCACCCTTGCTAAAGCGTGTTCCTTAGTGTACCGTCAACGATTCATGCCCGAAAACACCCTAGCTGTTATTACCCCTCAAACGACCCATTTTGTCAAACGACAATACTCGGTTAAAGCACTACGCTGGTTACATTACTTGTGTGACAAGGAAGACAAATGGATTCAACATGCCCGCAACGGAGGAGGTGAAAAGACCATTGGAAGGTATTCGGTAGATGGTTGGAACTTAGAAAACCCTCAGATCGTGTACGAGTTTAACGGTTGCTTATTTCATGGATGTCCTATCTGTTATCCTCAACGGAGCACTAAAAATCAGTTTTTACAACAAACCATGGAAGACTTGTACCAGGCCACTTGTCAACGTCGCTTGAAGTTAGAAGAGCAAGGATATCAAGTGATAGAAATGTGGGAACACGAATACGACCAGCGATTGAAAACCGATCCCGAGTTTAAGCGTATCGTGGAAAGTTACAAGCTGTCGGACCCTCTAAACCCAAGGGAGAGTTTGTACGGAGGACGGACGAATGCCGCCTGTTTGCTGTACCAAGCCGACGAGGAGAAAGGAGAAGAAATCAAATACTTGGACGTGTGTTCTCTGTACCCATACGTGTGCAAGTATTGTCACTTTCCGGTAGGTCACCCACAATTGCTGACGGAACACATTGACGTGGACAATATTAGACAATACGAAAGATTGATCAAGTGCAAAGTCTTGCCTCCCACGAATTTGTACCATCCCGTGTTACCCCATCATTGCCAAGGAAAACTGATGTTTCCTTTGTGTCGCACTTGTGCTGAAACGTGCAACCAAAACCACCCTTGTCAGCACACACAGGAAGAACGTGCCTTGACGGGAACATGGGTTGGTGTAGAATTGTTTAAAGCTCTGGATCTGGGATACCGACTGTTAGAAGTGTACGAAATTTACCACTTTCCCAAGACAGAAAAGTACCACAAGGGTGACGAGACTCAAAAAGGCATTTTCTCAGAGTACGTAAATGCTTTTTTGAAACTGAAGCAAGAAGCCAGTGGCTATCCTTCCTGGTGTCACACTTCCGAAAGTCAAAAGAAATTCAAAGAGAAATACTGGGAACAGGAAGGCATCACTTTAGACCACGTGGAAAAAAACGAAGGAAGGCGATCGTTTGCCAAAGTGATGTTAAATTGTTTGTGGGGCAAAATGGCACAACGTCCGTGTTTACCCAAAACGGAGTATTTGTCACAACTTTTTCGTTACTTCCAGATGATTCACGATAAAACCAAATTCATAAAACACGTGGACGTCGTTCGTGAGGACTTGCTCTTAGTTAATTACGAAGAAGAACTGGACTTTGTAGAAGCCAACGAATTTGGAAATGTCATCATTGCGGCTTACGTGACAGCTCATGCTCGCTTAAAACTGTACGAAGCTTTAGAACTGTTAGGAGATCGTGTGTTGTATTTTGACACGGACAGTTGCATCTATATTAGTCGTTTGGGTCAAGAGCAACCTAAAATCGAAGGAGACCGTTTAGGAGCCTGGACAAACGAGCATCCCGAGGACAAGATTCTAAGTTTTGCCAGTGGCGGTCCAAAAAATTACGGTTACGAATTCCGTAACACTAAAGGAGAAGTGTACACGGAGTGTAAAGTGAAAGGATTGACTCTCAATTATCGCACCAGTCAAGTGGTGAACTTTGGCGTACTCAAAGAAGCCTTGCAGTCTGGTCAGGATGGAAACTTTAAATTGACCACTTACCAACCTAACAAGATTCTGCGTTTGCCCACACATCAAATCGTCAGTCGACCTTTGGAAAAAGTCTATCAAATCGTGTATCAGAAGCGAGTACGGCTTCCTAACCACTTCACTTTACCGTACGGACACGCTGATATTGCTCAGCATATAAAAAGGGACAACGTTCAAGACTAATAGTTCATTTGGACTACCAAGACCAAGAGAAAAAGATGAATCCTTTTACCCAGCAAATATCCAGCAAGAGTAAACTTGAGTGCGATGCTGTACCTTGCGATGACGTAGATGCTGTACGCTGTGACCTTAGCGATTCAGTACCACATTATCGTCATGGGAACTTTGCAAAGACGACCAAACCTATCCTGGAAACGAGTGATAATGATGGTATACGTGACAATCCTGACGGATGCAAAAGTGATGCCGCTCGTCATCGTACACCTTTTCACATTATCTGTGGATGTCATCCTCCACAACAAACGCTTCGGTTACCACCCTACGGATGTCACGTAAAACTGAGCAAACTTTTGCATATCTCACCTTACCCTCATCGAGGTGAATCTGCACAATACGAATATTCGTTTCCTGTGCGTCTGCCAGAATACTCTGATTATGAAAGTCGGATCCAAACCTTTCGAGGTAAATGGCCAAAATATCTGGGAGGACCTACCCCCGAAGAAGTAGCCAGAGCTGGATTTTTCTACTTGGGTGAAGGGGATAAAGTCAAGTGCTTTAGTTGTGGCATGTCACTTCACGAGTGGGAACAGAAAGATTCCGCTTACCTGGAACATGTTCGTTGGTCTCCGGATTGTCATTACGTACCTTTAGTGGGACCTCGTCCTTTATTCAAATTCAACGATGTCAAGTAAGAAAGTAGCCACAGGGTTAGGAGTCCAAGGTCGGGTCACCCCTAGTCAAGTATTTAAACCTGACATCAATATCAATCTTCAAACATTACCGCTGGAATTGCAAGAGAAGATCTACAAGGACATTTGGCAGAGTCTTGCTAGTGCCAAATCTCAATTGGTGACTGTAGAACGTTTTTGTCGAGAAATTCACAGGAGGAAAGTGAAAGAAGTCAACCAACAAGTTCGATGTCTTTGGATTAAAGTTTTGTTCATTCTTTGTTTTCGCTTTAGACCATTTACAACGGAAGATTTTATTAACATTCTGGACCGTTATCCTGAATGGCAGTGGAATGAAATAACTCACTACGTTCAATACTTTCACTCTAAGAGAAGTGTTTAAGACATGGTTATGGATCCTTTACTAGAGAATATTCGTGGTTTACCTGTGGAATTGAGAGAACGAATTTATCGAGAGTTGGTCAAAATACAAGTCAAACGCAAAGAACTATTGCATCCGTTACGTCACCGATGTTTGAACCACTGGTACCTCAATGCTATAAAAGGATTGATTCTGAAGAAAGTGTTCAAGTGGTCAGACATTAGTCAACATCGAGTGGGAAAAAAGTGTATTGTTAGTAGAGATTATATGTACTTCCAGTTACACTTACTGAATCGAATTCCAGAGGACGAGTTAGAGAGTTACCACAATCTTGAACAGTTTGTAAACTTAGTGGAAGAGGAAACTTCTGATCGACTAGTCACATTTCAGTTAGTGACTAGAGAATTTAGATTCGAGAATGGAATAAAACGACTATGTTTGTGGAGAAATTACGGTTATATGCTGGCGAAAAAAAGTGACTATAAAATCGTTCTACCATGCCGAAACCGTTATCATTGTTGATTCAACAGATTCCTTGGAAGGAGATCCATGACCATATTCAATCAGTGGAGGATTACCATTGCCTTTTACGAGAACTGTGTCCACTGAATTGGGGACGACGTGCCGTGTGTGTCTTAGTGACTTGCTTTCTGGGATTTCGTTTACCGTCCGCTCATTTGTGGACACTTTAAGAACAGTACGTACCACTCCAAAAACAAAATATGAAAGTGATGCCTTTAAATGCTCACGAGAAACTCATTCTCCTGAAAGCTTTGCGCTTTCATTTGGATACTTCTAAACCTTTACGGGAAAACAAGATTCGTCAACTTTTAGGTACCGAAGAGGTGTATGAGGATGTGTGTGTAGCTTGTGACTTACACCCTCACTGGACAGATGTACGTGACTGGAAAAGTGTGGGTTTTGAGGCTTGGACTAAAGAAGTGGCTAACTATGCCCGAGATTTGTAATCCTGAAGCATTAAAACGTTCCGTGAAAAAAAAGTCACTTTTCATTCTGTGTTAGTGACAATACCAGAAGAAGAAGAACAGCCTGTCACGGAGGAAAACCATTCTCTTCAGGACAGGACGGTCCTTGACCTTTCCGAAAGGCCATTCCAGGAGAACCTTTGTGTGACAGTACCAAACCATGTACAAACGTTTAGAACATTACGCATTATCCCTAGGACACTACATTTGAATGACAAAAAATGTTGTCAAGTAGAAATTTGTTTATATTCCACGATAGTTGTGTTGATGTGTCTTTTATTCATGTACTTAACCATTTGGCTATTATGTATTTATGTCTTTCGTGTTATTTCATTTTAAAGTTTGCAATAAACGTGTCCTGAAAAAGTATAAAAACTCTTTTCTTGTTTGTCATCGTGTTACACGAAAGGTGACATTCCTGACGCTACTATGTCTACCTCTACTGTCTCTGCTCCCTCTTCCTCCACTTTCAAAGTCATTGACGAACACTTAGACCGTGCTAGTTGGGATGCCTTGTATCTTCGACATCCCTTTAACATGCTCATTGCTGGAGCTAGCGGTTCAGGCAAAACCGAATTTGTCAAACGTTTGATCGAACATAAACATCATTTGATCGATCGTCCACCACAACGTATCGTGTGGTGTTACAAAGAGTGGCAATCCGCGTACAACCTTCTACGAGAAAGTCAAGGTGAATCCATTGTGTTTGTGGAAGGCATTCCGGTCGAAGACGACGGTATCGTGTCTGACCCCAGTCAAACCCATTTGGTTATTTTTGATGACATGTTAGGAGAAGACGAAGAAGAAATTAAGCTGTGTTTTACACGCAAAGGGCATCATCGTAATGCCAGTGTCATTTACATTACTCAAAATTTGTTTCAACAAAGTAAAGCCCATCGTACCATCAGTCTCAATGCTCATTACGTGGTCTTGTTTAAAAGTCCTAGAGATAAATCGCAAGTGCAAGTCTTAGCCAAACAGTTAGGAACACCTTGGCTAACTCATGCGTACGAAGATGCCACTCAAACTCCACACGCCTATTTACTCGTGGATTTGAAACCCACTACCCCCGATTATTTGCGATTTCGTACCCATCTGTTTCACCACTGGTGTCAAGACGGTGGACCTGTCGTGTACTCATCCCCGTCGTCGACTTAACCATGACCAGCAAAGACAAAAATAGTATCAAAACCTGGGTTACTTGGATTCTGTCTCACACATTGTCAATATGACGTTCCTTCAGTCTCATCTTCCCGTTAAATTGATTCGTGCCTTGTATGGCATTAGTCGCGAGAAAAATCCACAAATACGTGCTCGTGTCTTAGAAGCCAGTCTCAAAGAAGTCTTACGATGGTTTACGGTGACAGCACGTCAATTACTGCAAGGCATCATTCAGATTCCACATCAAACCAAACGTTTTTTTGACAGAAACAGAGTAGCCTTGACGCAACTAGCTGATCCTCGCATTGACACTCAAACCAAAAAGCAAATCATTTTGAAACCTGGAGGTAGTGGTTCACTAGGAGGTGTCATCATTCGTTCCCTCCTAAAATGGGATCCCAATGCACCCAAACTTGTCCCCAAGAAACAAGTTACTCCCAAACGTACCCAGAAGAAAAAGAAAAAGAACCACGGTAGTAAAACCAAGTCACCACCTCAGAAAACGAAAAAGAAAAGTCCACCGAAAACAGTTTCAACCTACATGAGAGCGTCTCCAAAAATGTCTTATCCATCAGTAATACCCGCTTTCTCTTTAGCAGCAGCGGCTGCTGCTCACAAAGTACCTGCCCCAAAAATCAAAGTCCAAGAGAGAACAGGTGTGTTACAAAGTTTACTGGATTTGTCCAACCAAGATTTGGCTCGATTTAGCCCTTTGCGAACTCCTCCACGACGTGTGTTGCCTGTCGTCAAGTTGATACGACGTAAAGACAATCAGTGGCGACGCATTCCAGTATAAAAAGACCCGAGGTCCATTTTAACATCAGTGTGTTTTTTGTGCTGCTAATCACCTCAAGATGGCACCTCCAAGAAGTGTACACCATCACCATCGTCGTTCTTCTGTGCAAAAAGGAAAAGGAAAACGAAAACGTCAGTCACGTTATCCTAAGAAACGTTTAGTTCAGCATCAACGACACCTACAGAAAAGTCACAGTCGTTCCAAGAAAAAAAGGAGTCACCAAAGAGGAGGTTTCTTCAATCCTATTCAAGCCTTTCTACATATTGACAACACCATGAGAAAGTTTAACTAATTTCTAAAAGAGAGACAACAAAAAATTGATCAGGGACAAAAACCATATGAATAAGGGACTAACAAGGACGAACTATGAAGTTAAGTGGCTGTCGTGTACCCAAAGATGTATCGTTCTCCTGTTCCAAAAGGAAACAAGACAGTTTCGTTGTGCTAAAAAAGGATAAAAGGTCATGTACCCAAGTGATTGACGTTAGTGTACTTTTTGGTGTCTGCCCTGGAAACAATTCACAAAAAAATGTCACCCTCCAAAACCCATTCCTCTTCTACTCCTAAAGGAAAGAAAAGAAAAGGACTACCTCCTCGTTTAGTCAAACATTGGGACATGTTGTCTGTCCTGTCCAAAGCTCCTTCACCCATGCGAAAAAAACTCATTCAAACCGCCTCGAACGACGTCATTGATACCGTGTGCGAATGTTGTCTGAATGTTTTTAAAAGGCACGATTCCTTTGTCTGCACATCAGAAGAAATGCTTAGCCAAACATCGACACGTTCTTCGCCAAATGGTCCAAAAGAAAATTCCTATTCGTCAAAAGAAAAAGATGTTGGTGCAACGCGGAGGAATTGCTATTTTACCCATGTTAGCACCCATGTTAGCACCCTTGCTGGGAAACATAGCACAACCCTTGTTGCAAGGAGTAATGGGATCACTTGGAACTATCCTGGGAGGACGAAGATAAAAGGAGAACACTGGAGTCAAAAGATCCCAGACGTGATTCTTGAAATCTAAAGGAAGGACGAAAACTGACTTTAGTCCCTTATAAACGATGGATGGAATACCATCGTTGGCAAGAACAACGGACCCCACAATTACCTCCCAATCCTCATTTGACCGAAATGTCACAGTTACAACACGAATTGCAATCGTTGATGGATCGTAGCGATTTGTCCGAAACGGAAAAATCTCAACGGTACGGTCAATTGTTGCAACGACTGCAACTCTTTCACCAAAAAGCATTAGACGAAACAGCTGTACCTTCTTTGAAAGATTTGAAAGCCCTGATGAAAAGTCCATCACCACCACCACCACCACCACTTACCTCAGCGGTTAAGACAGAAGCAACCCCACGGATACCTGAAGAAGAGGTACGAGAAGTCTTTCAAACACCACCACCAGCTCCTCTTCCTAGTAAAATTGCAACGTCCTTGTTGACCCCTTCCCCTACACCTCAACGAGAAGAACTTAAAGCTTGGGTTAAAAAGAGGATGTCCACTCCTTCTTCGACAGAAGTAAAAAAGAAAGAAGGAAAACCAGAAGTGAAAAAAGACAAGAAAACCAAAGAAATTCTCTTACCACCTCCAACACCATTACCAAAACTACCTTCCACTTCGACTCCTGTGGCACATCGAACACGTAAAGCCGTTTCCAAACCACGCTCTCGCTCCATAGCGTAAAGCATCAGCGAAGATTGGAGCACTTATTAAAAAAAAAACAAAAAAGAAAAAAATGGAGATAGTCTTAGCTAGCATTTACTACGATCCATCTCATCCAGCTGGCTATGGAGGTGTTCAAAAATTGTATCGTGCTGCCAAAACAAAACTGAAAAGTGTCCGTTTACCTCAAGTGCAACGATGGTTACAAGAACAAGCTACGTACACCTTACACAAACCTATTCGACGAAAATTTTCAAGACGTCGCACCCAAGTGGAAGGTATCGATCACCAATGGCAGGCGGATTTAGCCGATGTCTCTCATTTGGCCACCTACAATCGTGGCTACAAATATTTGTTTTGTGTCATCGACGTCTTTTCCAAATTTGCTTGGGTCGTGCCTTTGACTTCCAAATCGAGCAGTGAATTAGTGCGAGCCTTGAAACTGGTGTTGAAACAAAGTGGTCGTCACCCTCTTCGATGGCAAACCGACAAAGGTTGCGAATTTCTAAACCAAGCTTTCCAAAAAGAATTGAAGAAACGTGACATTCATTTTTTTACCAGCGAGAATCCCGAAACTAAAGCCAGTATCGTGGAACGTTTTCAACGCACTTTGAAAGAACGCATGTGCAAATATTTTACGCATCAACACACTCTCAAGTACATCGACATCTTGCCACACCTCGTTCAATCGTACAACCAATCTTACCATCGGAGCATTGGACGTGCCCCTCAAGAAGTGACTCCCGACACCGAAGTGACCGTCTCCGAGCGTCTGTTTGGTACGTCCGCGTCAGTCACTAGTTCCAAGAAAGGTAGACAGTTAGCCACAGGAGATTGGGTACGCATTGGCAAAACCAAACATACTTTCGACAAAGGTTACTTGCCCAACTGGACCACCGAATTATTTTGTGTCACTGAATGAGTACGTGATCGTTATCTTCCCGTCTATAAATTGGAAGACATGAACGGAGAAGTGTTAAAAGGAACGTTTTACTTACCCGAGTTACAACGTGTGACCAAAAAAGAAGACGACGTGTACGAAATCGAAAGCATTCTCGATCGAAGAACACGAAAAGTGAGAAAACAACGTGTCAAAGAAGTCAAAGTACATTGGAAAGGATATCCGTCAAGTTTTGACTCTTGGATTAACGCTTCTCAAATCATTGACTATTAAAAGAAGTGACCATCATGGTCTTCAACACAGCCTCAGTTCCTACTGTGAACGCTTCTTCCCCCAGTTCTTCTTTTCAAGATTTACAAAAGCAAGCCTTGTGGGTGTGGTGTGGAGAACGTGTGCCTAAAACGCGATTCGTCTTTTTCTGTCTAATCTTTGTGGTGTATTTTGTCATCGGTGCAGCCATTGCCAATCTAAGTTTACAACAAGGTGACAAACAATTGTGGACCATTTTACTCAGCAGTTGCATTGGTTACCTTCTTCCCAACCCGTCTCTAAAATATTCCTCTAACGGAAACAACAACAACGGGAGTCTGGTGTCCAACGTCAGTTCCAACATTCATCCTAACCATTCTCTTTTAGACACTCCTCTGGTCTCCAGTGACTCCTCGGACACTAGAACTGTGGAATTATGAACAACCAATTTTACTTAACCTTACCCAGTGACAGTTCCATGGAGGTGTTTCCCAAAAACACTTTGTGCTGTTACACGGCCAAATTACCTCAGGCCATTCAATTTGATGACGAAGCCTATTGGGAAGTGGCTTTGGTAGAAATGATTCACCCAACACAAATTAAAAACATCGTTGAAACTCAAAACACTGTATCCGTAGAAGTTGAAGATGAACAAGTGCAACAAGTCATGGATGAACGCAGTGATAAAGTTGACTTTCCGAAAACAAAGAATCCTGCCACTAATCGAACCACTTACATGATGAAAATTCCTTCAGGTTATTATTTTAGCGGTCAACATTTGGTGAACACCCTTGCTGACAAGTTCAATATCATGTTTGAAAAAGCCTTGGAGAAAACTAAAAAAAGTGTCAAGATTGAATACCACAAAATAGCTCGTCGACTCCTGATGAAATTTTCACATGACATAGTCTTGGCCATTACATTTTGTCCTGAATTGTATCACATTTTAGGTGGAAACCCCGAAATAGTCAAGAATCATCCAACCAAAATGCCACCCATAGGTAACAATTTGGATTTTGCCAAACATTTTCATTTCCCTGTAGTAATGAACCAAGGACTGAATTTGATTTTTGTGTACTCCGATGTAGTGGAGTACAACGTAGTAGGTCACACCTCTGTACCGTTACTGCGTGTCATTCCTTTCAAAGTGGATTCTGCCATGGCTGCTGACGAAGAAGGTGGAAACACCTATCACGTTCACCGTGAATTTGTACATCCTCACTATTTACCTGTCAGTAAGTCGTATTTTGACACTGTCAACATAACTATAAAAGGAGATCTGGGACAAAATATTCCATTCACCCAAGGGAAAGTCACTTTGAAACTCCATTTTCGAAAGAGAGTACTCTAAAAAAACTTTTTTGTCAGTCATGTATCCTGTGTACCAAGGAGTCACTCGACAACGAGGACATTGTTTAGGGGATATGCTCAAATCGGTCTTTCGTACTGTGGTTCCCGTGTTAAAACCAATGGTGACACGGGGATTGCACGCCCTGAAAGATGCTGCGATGACACACGGTAAAGAATTTCTCCACGATGTCATCATTGACAAACAAAACCCCAAAGAAGCTTTCTTACGAGCAGGCAAAAATGTTTTGCTTCAAACAGGCAAAGATATTTTGGGTCGACGAGAAAATCCTATAAATGCCACGTTTGCTGCTGAGTCAGGCATTCCTGCTTCTCTGAGGTTCCAACAAGGACAAGGCAGAAAAAGACGACGAAAACACCCTTTCAAAGGACTTCATACTCTCAAAGCTAGAAAGACTAAGAAAAGAAAAACTGTTCGAGACTTAGACGTTTTTGATTATTAAATTGTAAACAAAAAAACCAACAGAAAATGATGCACCGAGAGTCTTGTGCCTGTTCCAAGTCAGAACTGGATCTGTTTGCCATGCCACCCACTATGATGACCATGCAAGAATCCCAATGGGTCGAATTTCATCCTGTTTCCTCTTTGACGGATTCCGCTCCCATCGAGTTTGAAATCAAAGGACAACCGGAAGATTACATCGATCTGAATAGCAGTTAGTTGTATCTGAAAGTCAAAGTGCAAAAATCCGACGGTTCCAATCTAGCAGATGATGCCAAAGTAGCTCCCGTCAACAATTTCATGCATTCCTTGTTTAGCGAAGTGGATTTGTACTTGAATAACAAACTGATCAGCAGTAGCATGGATACTTACCCTTACCGAGCGTACCTAGAAAATCTCTTGACGTACGGAAAGGAGGCCAAGAACACTCATCTGGATGCTTGCGTGATTTGGAAACCTGACACACCAGAAAAGTTCGACGAACTAGATGAAGACAATAAAGGATTTGTTGCTCGTCAAAAGAAAATCGTGGGAGCCCATAATTTAGAACTGATGGATCGTTTGCATTTGGACATGTGGTTGCAGGAGAAGTATTTGCTGAACGGAGTAGATATTCGTCGGAGATTGAATCGTAGCAGTACGGATTTCCACTTGATGGCTGAAGAAAATGTCCACTACAAAACCCAAATTCCAGAAGCCAGACTTTACGTGCGCCGCGTAGAAGTGTTACCTAAAAGCGGGAAACGACATCAGTCACACCTTGAGCAGAACCACTGCCAAGTATCCGATACGGCGTGTAGAAGTGAAAACATTCACTATTGCTACTGGACTCCGATCCAAGATCGAAGATCATCTATTCCAAGGCCAGTTACCCAAACGTTTAATCGTTGGCATCGTTAGCAATGCAGCCTTCAACGGAGCCAACAATGAAAATCCTTTTGAGTTTAACCACTACAAAGTGTCCAAAATTGAAGTCAGTCGCGATGGCAAGACTGTGTACCAGACCCTTTGAACCTAACTTTGACCAGAAGAATTACTTGAGATCGTACTTGTCCCTGTACGAAGCTACCGGTCAACTAGGAACCAACACCAGTCACGGCATTTCGTACGACGATTATGCTGGAGGATACACTTTGTGGGCCTTTGATTTCACTCCAGACCAAGGCAGTGACGAGGAACATTTCCACCCTATAAAATCCGGTCAACTGCGAGTGGAACTTCAGTTTGCAGATCCTCTACCTCACACAACGAACGTCATCCTGCATGCTGAATTCGATAATACCATAGAAATCAACAGTTTGAGAGAAGTTATTCTAGACTATTAGTCACTATGGAGGACACTTTTCCTTCTTTGAAAGTGGAAGAATCCATGGAATGGGAGGATACCGTGAAAACCAATTTGAAAGACGAAGACAAAGAAAACGAGGTCGTGAAGTCAAGATGGCCAGAACAAGAACAACATTTAGTCTCATGTTTTGCTAAACACTTGGCAGATAAAATTACGGAATTGGTCAAGAAAGATTGCTATGGATGTCAAAACGATCATCCCAGTCAAATTCAATACGATAAATGTCTCATGATGAGTCAAGAAGAAAAATTGGACGAGTATCTGGACGAAGTTTGGAGTCTCATCGCAGAAGAAACCGTGTTGCATGAGTGGTATAAAGGCTTGTGTGATCATTCCTGTCCTCCACTGACTACTCGAGAGATCTATCACATCGAAGCTCTCTTAGCCCAGAGTTGGGAAACCAGGCGAAGAAACGGTTACTTGTCAGAACTTTTCAAGCAAAAAGTCAGAATTGAATTGATGACTTATCATCACCTGTGAAGAAAAAACAAGAGAAACAAAACAAGCAGAAAATATGGATACCTGGGAACTTTATTACCTTTTGAATAATAGTTCGTATACTGCTTCTTGGAATCCTGTAGTGTGTGCTAAAGATGAACTCCCACATCGTAAAACTCAAGACCACCAAGCTTATGTCATCAACACAGACGACAGTCATATTCCAGGAACTCACTGGGTAGCCGTGTACTTTCCTCAGGTCAATTGTGTGGAGTATTTTGATTCGTATGGATTACCACCTTTGGAAGACGATATCATTGACTTTATGAGAAGAAATGCCCAGACGACACGATTCAATAATGTGAAGTTACAAAGCAACTATTCCATGGTGTGTGGACAATATTGTGTGTATTTTCTTCATCATCGCAGTCTGGGACATTCTTTAGAACATTTAGTCACTTTTTTTGATCGTGACTCTTCTAGAAATGATGAAAAAGTAGATCGATGGTTTTGTGACCGTTATGGTTATCTTTTGTCTTTAGCTAGAAAACGTAGTGTACATCAATGGCCTCATGATATGAATCAATGGAAATCTCACATGATTTCACAACGTTGTCAACCTTGTCAAAAATAATTTGTAATTTAAATTGAAATGTTGTTTGTTCCTTGTTGCTTGTTAATTCTATTCATTGTTAGTTGAATAAAAAATGTTGTATTTTGAACACAAAAAAAAACGTGTCTGTCGTTTGTTTAGTTATAAAAAAGACCCACAGTTTGAATATATGCTCTTTGACTTTCTCTCTATCCCTCCTCATGAAATGAGCTATCCTCACGTTTAAATAACTAAAACTCAGTAGGGATGTTTTCTATCCCGTCCGCGCTTGTACCATATAAAGCGAACGGGTCTCCAGTCTGACCATTCACTGTTGACTCGTCATCCTACGAAGATGCCTTCCAGACTAGCTAAACTCAACGAAGCTTACGTTCAATTACATCGTGTCAGGCTATACCTGATACCGAAGCCTGAAGAGATAGAGAATGTCAGAATGCTCTCTATAGCCCAAGATCTCATAGAGAATGTCTTTAGAGAGGAAATTGAGAAAGAAAAAGAAGAATGGACTGAGAAATACAGAATTCAGAAGAGGCAAAGAGAAGAGCAGCAACAGCAGCAGCAACAACAACAATATCAACAACAAGAACCAGACAAAGGATTTGTGGACTGTCGAATAGACACCAAAGACTTCTCTTTCTCTTTTCGCAGAAGCAGACCTTATCGTGTCGGAAAACCTGCTGCCAGACGGGGTTGCAATCTTAGACAGTAAAATTCAACAAAGATTGCCATTACTCTTCGTCAAAAAAAACAACAAAAAAAACAATCAGCCCTTTTCAGGGCTATTCAAGACTCTCGAAAAGATATACTTCTTTCATTTGCCAAAAAAAAATTAAAATTTAAAATTTTAGAAGTGTGACTATAAACACTTCAATTTTAGGGGAATCAGTAAAACAAACAAAACCCACCCTTTTCTCTCTGTCTTGTCCAACAACATACAAAAAAAAAATCTGACTGTGTTGGTAAGTCAAAAAAGTTAACGTGAGAACTTCTTTTAAGTCCGCGTGTTTCATATCATAATAAAAAGTTAGGGGATGTTTTCCATCACATCCGTTCTCCAAGGATATAAACGCGAGCATACGTCAGTCTAGCTCCCATTGTGAACCTGTTCACATTAAAGATGAGCGAAAGAATTTCAAAACTTATTGAACTCCAAAAACACCTGGAGTGTGCCAGACGTCTCCTGGACGAACTGACTATGGAGGCTTACAAAGAAGAAGCCAGACAGAAAGAAGTGGAGGAGATAGAGAACCAGCGAGGGATCTTGCTGCATCCCATGGTAAAACTCGTGTGTGAGGTGCTACCTGAGGTGAGGACACCTCCAGCAGCAGCAGCAGCAGCATCAGCAGCAGCAGCAGTTACACCGCAGAGACCAGTTATTCATCCCCGACTCTGGTCACGAGGACAAGAGGTTCAGCAGGTCTTCACTATTCCACAAACGGAGGAGTGGGATAGTGAAGCCACTCAAGCTCCGTTCGCTCTGCAGGTCAGAGCAATAAATTGGGAGAATGACTGGAGCCGACGATGTGTGTGCGGTGCTCGTCCTGGAAGATGTCAGCATTAGCCAGATGTCATTGGAGTTCAATTAAACAGCCCTTTTCAGGGCTAACCAAATCTCTAGAAAAGAAATACTTTTCAATTTACCATTTTGCCAACTTGTGTAAATATTGTGAAGTGTAACTATAAACACTCACTTCAATAAAAATGTGTGTGTGTGTGTGTTTACATTCGCGTTCGTTGATGAGATGGTGTAGGGTATGATTTGTGCTGCTCGTTTCGTTGATGAGATGGTATATTTTGGTTTCTATGCTTCTCTTTCGTTGATGAGATGGTATATTTGGGGTTTTATGCTTCTCTTTCGTTGATGAGATGGTATAGGGTGTGTTTTTTGTGCTTCTCTTTCGTTGATGAGATAGTATAGGGTGTGTTTTTGTGCTTTTCTTTCGTTGATGAGATGGTCTATTTTGGGTTTTATGCTTCTCTTTCGTTGATGAGATGGTATATTTTGGTTTTTATGCTTCTCTTTCGTTGATGAGATGGTATATTTGGGGTTTTATGCTTCTCTTTCGTTGATGAGATGGTATAGGGTGTGCTTTTTGTGCTTCTCTTTCGTTGATGAGATAGTATAGGGTGTGTTTTTGTGCTTTTCTTTCGTTGATGAGATGGTCTATTTTGGGTTTTATGCTTCTCTTTCGTTGATGAGATGGTATATTTTGGTTTTTATGCTTCTCTTTCGTTGATGAGATGGTATATTTGGGGTTTTATGCTTCTCTTTCGTTGATGAGATGGTATAGGGTGTGTTTTTTGTGCTTCTCTTTCGTTGATGAGATAGTATAGGGTGTGTTTTTGTGCTTTTCTTTCGTTGATGAGATGGTCTATTTTGGGTTTTATGCTTCTCTTTCGTTGATGAAATGGTATAGGGTGTGTTTTTGTGCTTCTCTTTCTTTGTTGAAATGGTATATTTTGGGTTTTATGCTTCTCTTTCGTTGATGACATGGAATATCATATGTGAAGTGAGTTTAAGGGATGTTTTCATTCACGTCCGTGCTTTACGTATATAAAACCCTAGTGTTCAACATTCGTGTCATTCTACACAGAATACAAAATGACTGGAAGTCTAGAGCTATTTACTCAGTTAAGAGATACTTGGTATTGGTTCGTGGATGGAGTGCACGAACTGGACAAACTTAACCAAGAATGGAAGTTAACAATTACTGAGGACTTGATAAACAAACTAAGAGTAACCAGTTTTAAGTTACAATTGATAACCATAGAAGAAGCAGACAAAATACGAGGAATCGTCAATTCCAAATACTTCAAAGTGGGAACCTTGAAACAGATTCTGGATGATGTTATCCAAGTGAGATGCTATATGGATGACATCTTCCATTTAACAGAATGGGATTTTGTGAAAAAAGGTGCAGATCACATGAAGAAATGCGAAGACAATATCAAACAAATACTGGAAGAAGAGGTCAAGAAAATTAAGGAAACCTGGGCAAAAGAAAGAAAAGAGAAAGAAAACAAAAAGAAGAAAAAAGACTTTGAAAAACTGAATGAAAATTGGATGAAGATACAAAAAAAGTTTAGAGATATGGGACATCCAGACTGGATGCCATACGAAGAAGAAGTAAAAAAGAAAAAGAGAGGAATTTTAGAGAAATTTAGACAATGGTGGAAGAAATGCAGACAATAAAAAGAAGAAGATGAAAACAAAGGCCCTTTTCAGGGCCACTTTCCATGCCTCGAAAAGATTATACTTTTGCATAACAAATTGCCTGTATAAGTTATAAAACATACATATCACTATATTCACTAACACGACGAACGCTTGATGTCACAGTACTTGACGAATGCTTGACGTCACAGTACTTACACATTTCTACACTGTTACCAAGTGTTCAGTACCATGATGTCATGTTACCTGGGGCCATTTCTCTTGTCGCTATACAGACCCAGGGTGTGCTAATACAAAATTCCCCTTGTCGCTATATTACCCCACACTGTGCCATTTGTCGCCAAAAATCTTGTCGCTATATTACCCTACGCTGTTTTTTAATGATAACTCCCATTGTCGCTATATCGCCTCCATTCACTACTTACTCTTAGAATAAATAAAAGTTGTTTACACCAAACCATATATCTGATTTCTGAATCAAGTCAGCAACCAGCTAGAATGTTTCAAATAATGGCTGTTTATCAGGTCAAACGGAATTAAATCGAATTTCTAAAATATCAAATCCAGTAGACAAAACTATGTTGTTGTTGAGATTAACGCCATTTTTCAGCACACGATAGGCTATTTATGGCGGCCAGTATTAATGGTGGAGAAAGAAACCGAGAAATCACCGGAAAGAACCATTGACCCACGAGAAACTACTGACAAGCTTTCTCACATATCCACATTCACCGAATCCTAGTCTCGAACCCAAGCAGACAGAGGTGAGATGGCAGTGGTCCGTAACGGACAGCGCTTTAGACCACTGGGCCACTCGGGGCCCCTGACAAAACTATCATTGCCGCAAAATGTAATGGAATAAAATTTTATAAAAATTTAAAACAAAGAAATAATTAAATAAGATACAAAACACACACACACGCGCGCGCGCGCGCGCGCGTTTTCCAGTGTCGTTCAGAAAAGAAGGCGTGGTTATTAGCGATCGGTGAATTTCCTTCCTTCATTGCTCACCAAAAATAAATATTTCTGACAAGACCAAAGTGTTGATTGTGCCCTATATGAATCGTAAACTTCTAGTTGTTGTTTCTCAAGTATAGTATATCTTTTCTAGGCACAATATAAACGAAGTAAATCTGATAAACGGAGTTGGTATGGATCGAGTGAATGTCTTGCATGTGCCAACAAATGTAATGTTAATATTAATTACACTGTACAAGTGGCAATATGTACCTATATCTCAACATGCAATCCATCAATAGATAAACACAACAATGTTGTTACTGTTAGTAATGATGATGACGACGACGACGACGATGATGATAAAAGATAGCTGATCACCAAGATTGGGCATTTTTTCCCTATGGTAAGATTTGCAATTGTTTAAAAGTAATTTGGGACGATTTTATAAGAATTTTGAGTTGAGCTGTTTAAACATATTATATATTGTTTACTAGCATAACCAAAACCTTTTAGTTACAGGTAAATGTATTTCTTTTTCAGTATTCTCTTGTGAAAGAATATGTAGGTGTGTATAAGGAAGAGTGAGATTCAGTACATACATTCTGGCAAGAGATTAAAAGAGCGTAGAGATTTTGTTTCCATATAAGGGTCGCGAAAAGTATACTCCCCCGCTCGTTTATGTTTGTTATGGTAACGAATTCCATGATGTTTTTTTTTTAGCCAAACTCTCAGTGTTATGCATTATTATTGTTGGACTTTACCATAGAGGAAATCAGTGTTTAGGTCACGTGTTATTATTATTATTATTATTATTATTATTATTATTATTATTATTATTATTATTATTATTATTATTATTATTATTATTATTGTTATTATTATTATTATTATTCCTACTACTACTACCACTACTACTACTACTACTACTACTACTACTACTACTACTACTACTACTACTACTACTACTACTATCACCATACATTCCAATCCCTGGCGAAGATAAATTGTAAGACAAGTGGACAAAAGGAGTAATCTGAGCAGAAAAAGAGTAAACCACATATAACATAATAAAATATATTGCGCATATGTAAAAATGAATTATTTACCTCTGGTTTTCAACATCAATTACTGTTTCAAGTTTTTATATTTTGAGCTCTAAAAAGCAGCAAATAACCTGATGTGTACAATGATGGAGACAGTTTTAAAAATATATATAGAATGTAACTGAAATCCCCAGACAGTTCTAGCAATTTATGTTTATTCAAAACATTATCAAACAATTAGAACATGTTTTATCCAGTGGAATCTGCTGTTAATTCTGGTAATGAAAGAAGAGCAATCTGACCTTGCCCATTTTCGTTGTCAAAGTTTTTTACACCAGCTGGGTACAAATTTTTGTCATCATAATCACTGTTATTGTCTTTTGCAATAATAAAGGCTCAATTTTAATGGCTTCTGCAATTTTAAGTGATGTAGCTAAACATCAACAATATTAGATGATTTTGTTCTTGCACATGCATATTTTCCGTTTTTTTTTTTTGGTCATGAAGCATCCGTTTGAACAAAGGACCAAATTTGTATTCTACCACTAGGGATAGTAATTGTTTCACTGTTGAGCTGGATAATACCAAATTATTTGCATTGCTATGGAGGAAGAAAAAGATTAGCTAATATGAAACGGAAAGGTTTGCAGACCTGTCTAGAAGATCTTCAGATACGTTTGGTTACATCGGATGTGAGGAAGTAAGTGTTTCATATCAGTCTTTGTAGACGATAACCGCGATCTTAAGGAAGGGAATGGTCCATGCTTCCGGAATACTATAACCCAGACTCCAGTAGTAAGAATCTTTAAATCAACAATGCTGTAAATGACCCAGATTTTCATTTTCACATTGGGTACTAAAACCATGACAAAGCAATATTTAGAATTCTTCGACCGGCTGTATAAAACCTGAGTGACTTGTATAATGTTGTTGTTAAGTGTTCAAGATCAGTTCGATTTGACTTTAATCAAATTTGGCAACGCAAGGTAAACTTTTTGAGTTGTTTAGTATGTGTTATTTAGAATGAATGAGTTTTAAAAAAATGTGTCCAAAAATGTCCAAAAATGTATCCAATACTTTTTTCTCACTGGTTAATTGTATGGATAAGAAGTTGAAATTAGTGAAATGGTAGCTCTGCAGCCATTGGTATTCATGCGCATACTAGTGATTTTAAAGTGACGTTTCCCAACACTAGCTTGTTCATATTACAAAGCATAGGCACTTGTTACAAGGAAAATTAGCAGTATCCGTCCATGAGTTAAGAGTTGGGATTCGAACCTGTAACAATATAACGGATTAGACTTCCCCACTACAGTCCTCAGTTCATTGGCGGATTCTCCTAATTTTCTTTGTGACGAGCCCCTATAATACTAAGTGCCCCGTTACTAGATCCAGCCTACCTTTTAGTACAGTAGACACAATTTAAACCGCATCAGAATCGAAACATAAAGTTCTGATTGGCGCAACACCTGGTACTTAAGTTTCGTTTATTTTCTCCCAATATGTCAGTGAGAAACAAATTGTATAAAGACATTTGCTTGTTAGACAGTCTGACAAATAAATACAGATAAGGGTTTTAACGTTCAAGATTTATGTTCACACAGGAATTTCACAAATAACATGTCTTAACTTTAAAAAAAAGTGAGAATGCAATCACAGCAATCACAATAGTGCACACAGATAAAATAATTTGGATGGGAAAAAAAAAACTGGCACTGAGGTCATAGATTTATGACCTCCATTTTGGTCTGAATATTGACGAGCAATACACGTAAGGGGAAAGTACAAGTACATAGATACATAGATAAGAATAAATAAATAAATAATGGCTTGAGTTTTAAATAACTTTCAACATTTCTATTAATCACTAAATTGACAAACGTATTGTATATGCATGCACCTGCTTCTAAATTTTAATTTGGGCATAAAATTCTCAAGACTGACTAAGTGGTTTCCCTACAGTAAATATTAACATCTATTTCATTAGAATAGCAGAAATACAATTTGGACGTGTTCAGCCTTATTTATGATATAAAATAAGATATATTTCCTTTCAATTAATTAACGTTTCTGCATTCAATTTTTATTTATTGCCAACTATTTAACGGTCTTATACAATCCCAAAATATTGTAAAAAAGGCCATTAATGAGCTTACAATATTTCAAATTACTATGGATAAATCCTGAAGAAAAGAAAACATCGATGAACTTACATTATTCAAATTGCTATGGATAAGGCCTGAAGAAAAACATTGATGAACTTACAGTATCCAAAATTACTATAGATAAGAGATGTAAAATACAAATTCTAGCAGGATAGGGTTTAAATATTTATTTAAAAGGCATTTAATATTTGTTATCATAATTGCAGCAAAGATTATTGGGTATTGCATCACTAAAGATAGCATTTTTGAACTCTTACATGTTTGTTGTTTGTTTGGGTAAACACGACAAGATGGTTCTCTTTTTTCCTGTGGATTATAACCGGCTCCTAATTTTATATCAACGATCATGGACTGCATCAAGGTAGCACATGACATTGTTTTAGAAAGGGCACAGTGACCTGTTTAATGTATGTATCTTTAGATGAATAATAAGGATATTTTACTTCAACCAAAATATTAACATATTTTGTTACTTTCTTATATCAGTTGCTTTGATGGGTGATTCTTAAAATTTTTACGCTTGTGAAAATGGGTTATTATTCTTCCCTCTCACCAATAGCAAAAATGATCTTTTATAACGTGAGTCATCTTCCATGGATTTGCGACAATCTTTGAAACGACGATATAACCTCAAACACTGTAGGATACGGATATGATGGAGAATTACATCCATATACTCTATTCAAGTCGTCCTTGCCATTGGTCAGAGTACACCCTCATTTTACAGTATGCTCTTCACTCAAAAGCAGAAGTGTTCATTTTCTAGCATTTTCAAGTCGCTGTCATTTATCTATGTTATGTCAAATGAGCATATATGCGGATGACGCGTGTTGCGCGTGAAGCTGCAAACCATTTTATAGAAATTTGTTTTGTCTTTCAATCGGCATTAAGTTTAATGATGGTTTAAAGAAAGAAAGCGTTATAATAAAATATAAAATAAATAACCCTCCGTCTGCCCTGATACGGTTGTTCATGGCAGGATTGGAATTGCGCAGAGGTCATATGTAGAGTAAAGAGTAAGGTAAAGATTAATACACGCGCATGAGTCTAACATGCAAGAATTCCGCAATGAGGACACAACTTCTGTTCTTTATAGTTGCTTGGTTATCGATGCCTATAGGCTCGACCATATTGTTATAGCCCGGATAAAGCGAATATTAAAATGAAGTTAGTGATTGTAATAAACGAAAATCTGAGCAGAAATATAGAATATTGTTACGACTTTATGGTCATAAACTAAGTAACAGAAAGAAACAAAACCAACAAGTTTTGCAAAAGATAGCAAATAATTATCAAAGTTCTACATGAAATTGGAAGAGGAACTTACAATATTATTAAGTGAATCCAAGGTAATCCTGAAAAGTTCTATTTGAATCACAAAGAATGAAAAGTTCCGTATAAATTTCAGAAACAGAAACTTATGTAAGTATATATTTACAAATCCTACGCAATTTTACGTTTTTAATGTTTTAAAATAGCTCATACGCACGCACGAAATGCAGCAATAAATAATCACTACAATTTAGTCATGAATAAAAATTATATAAATCAGACACAATTAGGTACGAGAAGTTACACAAAATATACATATACATAACAAAAGAACAACACAAGCCCTGTATACAGAATATAACAATAAAATTAATTAGATACCTCAATATATATTTTAGGATACACCTCTACAATAAAAGTCAAGGAAAGAAATAAATCAAATAACTCAATGTTCTTAAATGCAATTAGCAGCTCAGTTTCATTTCATCACGAATCGATTGAGTGTTTCGAACTTTAATTGTCATGCATGTACCTTATGGCCTAGTGCTCAGAATCAACATGGCTTGACAGTTTGGGTCGACTTGAACTGGAACACTCTCGGATTCCGTTGAATTACTTATGCGTCACACCGCCTTTAGTGGCCTCTATCTGTCGTCCAGTTTTCTTTTTTAATACTGGTCGTTTTGCTTTGAGGTTTGCTCTCTTGCCCTTAACGCATAACCGTCTCCTTATGCCCCTGGTTATGTGTCTTTCATTGACTCTCATCTACATGTCCCTTGGACAACCTTTACGAATGCTTTGCCCATCGCCGGAGTTAAAAATTTTTCCTTAACTGCATAATTTTTATGTGTAATTCATTTTTGAAACACAAAACGTCGCCTGTGAAAAACTCCCCAAGCCATTATCTATCCAATAAGATATCGTTTTTATCTAACCGCCATTGTTAACAAACACTCCTCCATAGTTAGGAAAATTCTACATTTCCAGATTCCCTTAATATACGGATCTCGGCAAAAGTAAAGCTGATGACAAATATTTCAGCAGGTACAAGCGCTGTTTCTGCACCATATCATCCATCGACCATTTCGATAAAAAAAACCAAATCTTCAACCCCGTTCAGGTTACGTCTAACATAGCTGTCAAATTAATTAATAATCAGTCAAGTCTCAAACAGCTCACAAGTTCAAGCATTCTTAAACATGAGACGGATTTAACTAACCCAGTGCCGATATTCGCATTTATCGATGTAAAATTGATGTATGTTACAATGACAGCTGCAACATTCGTTATATTATACTCTTGTACAAGCGACATATTTAATGTTGAGCGAATGGATCAGTTTCACTCATTATCTATATAATTTCAAGACAAAACAAAGATCCTAGGAATGTCCTTAAGGGCTGTTTTTCTTTTTAGCTGAGCTTGGACTATATTTGTGCACGCTTAATCCATAATTATTATTGAAAGCATGCAACCTCGACCTTCCATCAGTAAATGCAAATGATAACTGTATGGACAAAGTGTAGATCAAACGTGGAAATCATCGAAACCCTTGACAAGAACTTCACCGTAAAGTCATCTTTTAAGGTATTTTAGATTAACATATGATATATATTGATTGTCACACAGTGGAAAGTTCTATACTGAGAAACAAATGTAGGAAATATGGAGCATAATTAAGTGTATCCTATGCCGGTGTATCGATCGCTGCCATTCGGACTTTTTCGGATATTTACGATAAAAGGAGTAAGCAAGAAGTTACGACTAAGCGAAATATTTTTTCATTCATAGACTCTCCTACAGTCAATTCAATCGTAGAAAGGGCGGAGATGGCCCAAATAGATTGGCTCTTTTTATTACGGAAAAGTTGGTGACTTAGTGTCCGGACCAACAAAAGTTTCTCTCACAGAAAGAGTCGAAGGAGTTCCAAATGATTTTAAAATGCCATGCAAAGCAAAGACAAACGACCGAGACCTTTCAATGTATTTCAAAGAAAGACAGATAAGCGATCTAAGGAATGTAGACACGTAATAAAAACATAAATCAAAACCATTATCTTCTGTGATCTGTCCGTGCAACGTCACAGGAAGAGAACAAAAAAGTTGGTTTAGTTGTTGCGTCTCTATGTCTCCGATTATGTAAGAGAAAGATGCGAAACCAACAAGCTTAGTAATGACAACAAATAATTTATTTTTTCTAAGCAACAAAGTGAAAATTTAAGAGATAATTACAGTAGTGTGAATTAAAGCCCCAATCATCTCTTATATATTATATCACGGTCCAAAGGTAATTCGAATGATGAATTCCAAAAGATTTTGCTATCCTGATGTACCAATAATCATGAATATTCTGATGTACCAATAGTCTTGATTGTCATGATGTACCACAATTATGCAATCAAGAATGTCTTCGAAAGAGTTCAAAATAATGAAAATATAATGTGTTAATCCAAATGTCAATGAGCACTTGGTAATTCCAATGAATGATTTAAATAACTCCTCTCAAATTATACATATTTCACTTTACCTATGATCTATTAGAGTATTATGGAAAACCAATCATTTTAATGGAAATTTCCATTAACATTGAACTAAAATTCTAGTCAACATCTTGTTTACAACCAACAATTTTGACAGGAGTCGTTTATGTAAAAATTTCATTTACATCCCTTAGTTAAAAACAAAAGTCAAGTATACAATTTAAATTAAATATTATTGAACTGTTCATCTCAGTATAGTTATAAAAATGCATATAAATTTGGTGGGTTTGGCGGTACATATATTGCGACAGAAACTGCTCACAAAGTTCCATTTGAGACTTTTGTCTCCTTCCGCTGCCATAGTGTGTCGTGCGAGCAAAAGTAGTTCTTAATACAGTTCTCAATGGTGGAAAATTACTTTCGACGTTTCTTTCTCGACGTGACGGAAAATGCAAAGATATTCCGATTATCTCGGAACCTGAATAGAGTCAACATGGCGTAAGGCTTGACACGATTATCTGAGCATCTACAATTTTAAAAATGTGTTGTAGCTTATAATTTAGTGAGGATAATAACACTTCTCATCCAAATTGAAGGTAATGGTTTCTTTCAAATTTCAAGATTCGAAAAAGTCGTATCTAGCAAGATTGCTGTACCCACATGAGAGATAAATATACATTACTTAACTCTTTCGATTGGAAATGTTGCGTCTCGAACTTTGCGATGTTAGCGTATGGGAATGGTGCAACCGGTATGGCCAGATATTTTTGTACACTCTGAGAGAGAGAGAGAGAGAGAGAGAGAGAGAGAGAGAGAGAGAGAGAGAGAGAGAGAGAGAGAGAGAGAGAGAGAGAGAGAGAGAGAGAGAGAGAGAGAGAGAGAGAGAGAGAGAGAGAGAGAGAGAGAGAGAGATCCAGTTCAAGCTGTGTTGATCGACAGTACGCGTAGTGTCGATTGGGAAGACAGATGGGAGCAAACGTAATTTTAAAAAAATGACTACCGACGAGAATTGGAACAAACCTAAATGCCAAAAATAGGACATTTCCATGAATTCACTTCTATTTTCTGTGGTGCAATACTTTTCGTATTTTAAGCGGGTTTTTTTGTGGGGAGGGAGAGGGATGGTTGTGGTGGGTTGTAAGCCATTTTCAGCACATGCTATGTTATACATGATGGCCAGTATATTTAGTAGATAAGGAGTCCATAGTGAACTCTTGAAGAACCACTAATTCACGCAAAGCGACTGGCAAGCTTTCTCACATACCTACGTTGGCCGAGCCCAGATTCAAATTCACAAGGATAAAGGTTAGCGATCTGTAAATGCGAGTCCTTAGATGACCCCCACCCCACGGTAATCAAGCATGCTAGGTAGCTGTTAAAAAACTACGAAATTGACAAGTGAATTTAAGTACTGAATCAAACGTCATTTTCGCAAAAATGTGTACCCACGAAAAAAAAATTAACTGTAAAAACGTTTGTGCAGGAAGATGGTACAGGTATTTAGAAATAACAAATGATCATGGACAGATGACTGAAGAAGAAAAGAAAATATAAATTAGAGAATAACAAATACTTCTTACTATAAACATAATTT
The DNA here is from genome assembly GCA_016746295.1 of Potamilus streckersoni. Classification (NCBI taxonomy): domain Eukaryota; kingdom Metazoa; phylum Mollusca; class Bivalvia; order Unionida; family Unionidae; genus Potamilus; species Potamilus streckersoni. The sequence continues at coordinate 2,368,940 of JAEAOA010001492.1, read as the reverse complement.
ATGTCCATCCCAGTACAACGTAAGGTGTCTCACTTCTGTTTACAACATATCAATTACGATGAAGCACACTACGGGTTGGGTCTGAAGTATATATTTATATTAACTCGAGAGGAACAATGGTTTCTTCATTAGGATCTGAGTGTATCATTGAGACGAAAATAGTAAGCTTTCCCCATAAAATATATGACATTACATTTTTTTTTTAAAATTCTTAGTCTAGTAGTATTACCGTTGCTGCATTGAAGACAAATGTTGTGTTGCACCAAGCACAATGAATTTCTCAACGGTATTGCATGGCTACCAGAACACGCAAGTATTGAGATGACATGTGGAATGTGTCTAGACTATTCTATCAACCCTAAATTCATTTGTCAAATTTCCAATAGGATTATAAACTGAATCTGCACATGCAATGTTATATAAACAAAATACAAGGCGCACCAATGATAAGAAATCGTGTATGTTTGGTGTTAAAAGTGTCTTCCACAGTTTTAAAGTATTTCAAGTAATTATTATAAATGGGCTGAGACTGGGTGTTGGTTTTAACATTGAAATACTAGGAATACTAAATGACATTTAGAAAGTAGTATATTTCTTGACATAAAGATACTAAAAACTAAAAAAAAAATCAGTAACCAAGCCAAGCAGAAAACATGAAGACACAAAAACACATCGCGATATTTTGTCGGTTGATACGATTCGCAGAGGGGTGAAGAACACAAGCTTATGATGTCATGTGGAACACGTACGCCATTTGTACTACAAAGAGGAGCAAACCAACTAGGGAACAGGTACACCATTTGTACTGCAAAAAGGACAAAAACAAAATGGAGAACAAGTACGCCATTTGTACTGCAAGAAGGAAAACCAAACTGAGGAACACATCACGATTTGTTATGCACCAAGGACAACTAAACTGGAGAATATGCACGCCAACTAAAATTGCAATATCTTCCGTCTTTTACAAACCTTGAGATTTATACATTTTTCATAAAAAAAGAAACCAGATTCGTTTAGTTTCCTTTAAATGAATACTTTATACGAGTGTTATATCAAAGATACAGCGTATTTACTATACATATCTGACTTGTCATGTACAAAAATACAAATATATAATATTTCCAACGGAGTTAAGATTTGACACATGAAGGTGATTATGGACGGTAGGCGACAAATCTTCACATACCTGCCATGCATCTCCGCTACAAAATGTATTTTTGAAGCGATTGAAACTTTTTGAGTTGTTATATTCATTTCTGTCGAACTATTGAAAAGATTTTAATCTTTTACATGTCAGTACTGTTTCAAAAGCATATCTCTTACAAACATTACATTTTAAAGTGAACTTCGCTTAAATGTGTGTGATTTGTATTTTTAACGTAGCTTTAACAATTTTCCAGTCATATCGCTACGATGTCTGCGGTTGGACATTTTATAGTGATGTTTCTCATTGGGGCATCATGCTGAAGACATGTAGCACGATGTCCCACTTAGTTATATTATTCTGACATCAGGCCGACCATTCCAAACACTAACTGTGGCAAGATAACCGGGGATGGATTTCGGATTTATAACAGAACACTGTTGATGGTGATAAAATGTTTTTTGATGTATGACTTGAATGAGAAAAGAATATTTGATTAATGTGTGCGTGTACAAGATCCAAATATTGGACAAGTTAACATTATCCTCACGACCCTAATAATGCAACAAATATAAATACAAATAAATGACCTTAAATGATTCACAGTACTTTTACACGATGACAAGAATGCTGTTTTACTCAATAGTAAAAATGATGCATTCACTCAAATAGTGAAAAACTGACATTTTTTCCTCAAATAGTAAAATGATCAATTGATAAGACAGATATTATACAAAAATATCTTTACACTCCAAAAACACTGCGTATAACAAGATTCCTCCCCCCCAAAAAAAGATTACATGCATGGAGTAACACAAAACACTCCCGTCACACTTGGCTACCAGTCACACTGGTCAATCAAGAAAACATTGTAGGTAATCACTGATCACCCTTCAATTCCTTGGTCAATCAAGCAATCAGTGCCTACCAATTCGGTCAGCAATGATCACCAGCTACTCGACTAGCAATACACTTCACTCAGCTGCACGGCCGCCATCCAAATAGCTCCGTTGCCAGCTCCATCGTCAGCTTCACAGACGCCATGGTCAGCACCACAGCCGTCATGATTTACTTCCATGGTCAGGTCTACAGCTGGTACCAATTAGAACCTACCATCAGCTTTGATCACCATGGATCAGCTCCACAGCTGCAACGGTCAATTCTGCTCAGCTGAAAATATATCTAATACCGTGTAGTATGTATGAGACGGGCATATACGATAACACGTAATGACGTTATATACGGTAAGTTATACAAATTACATTGTCGTATAACATTACAAAATAATAATCAGGTTAAGAAATGAACCTGTGTCCGATAAGATTCCTGTAGTACTAAAGTTTCTTAATAAAATGCAACTTATATTGTTAATATAAATCTCTTCCTAATCCACAAACAAGAATAGAAAATATTTGCGTTATACTACGCAAGCCAAAGCAACATTGTAAACATACAAAACATCTTGTACGTACAATAGCTAAATCTTACAATATAGATAAGAAATAATATACATACGAAATTAACAAGTAACTTACATACCTCTACAGCTGAAGATGTGCAAGTCCCTAATTTATTGGTGTGGTACCTCTCAGATTACCATCATATGAGGTACCCTCTAGTTCCAAAAGTTAAAGGATTTTATGTATTCTTGTTGCCCCCTTATTTAAATTTTGTTTGTTTTGAGTTTATTTAAATTTGGTTGTATGAATTGTAATTTATAGTTTATACACCGCTTTATTCTAGTGTACAAAAGTACTCTTCAACCCTGGCTGGTTCTATTCCATATCTATATTAGAAAAAGAATATGTTTAATTCACTGGATACATTGTACAATATCACGTGAATGAAAAGAAATAGACTAATGTCAAGTTTTCAGATAGGTCAAGATCAAGCTTATAGATAGGTATACATTCTTATCCAGCACCATTCGTGTATCTTATCAAATGTCTGTCACAATTTTCATTAATTCTAAAAGAAATGAAGTCCTAAGCTAAGATCGTACAAGGCTTTATAGATGAGTTATGAAATTCGATATGTAAAATGGCATAAATTAAAGGGGCTCTGAGTGGCCGAGTGGTCTAAAGCGCTGCCATCTCACCTCTGTCTGCGTGGTTTCGAGTCTATGATTCGGCGAATGTGGATATGTGCGAAAGCTTGCCAGTAGCTTTTCGTGGGTCGGTGGTTCTTTCCGAGGATTTCCCGTTTTCTACTTCCACTAATAATACTGGCCGCCACGTATAGCCTATCGTGTGCTGAAAAATGGCGTTAAGCCCCACATCAACATAAAATGGCATAAAAGCGCATGGATGATGATGATGATGATAATAATAATAATAATAATAATAATAATAATAATAATAATAATAATAATAATAAGAAGAAGAAGAAGAAGAAGAAGAAGAAGAAGAAGAAGAAGAAGAAGAAACAGTATTATTATCTTTTTCTTCCGTTTGCATTTGTTTCATCTTATCTACATTTAATTGTTTAATACACGCATTACATGTATTATGTGTCTTTTATTGTACTTATGCTACTTATACGATACATTTGTAATAATGATACTACACTGATACAACGTATTGTTTGATCCAGCTAGAACATCAACACGCATTTGATTCAACTAACATTTTCCATTTTATTGTAAAGGTTGCTGATGGCCAATCGAATAAATGCATATAAAGATTCATTCGATATTAACATACTGTTTAAGTTGTTTGTGACTGACCTCTTTAAAACGAGCCAAGAAGCAGCAGACCAACCCCCACCCCGAAAAAAATCAAGAAGAAAAAAATAATGCGCAAAACAATCGGCACGTTTATAAGAGCAAATTTTTTACACATAGATGTTAAAATTTCTGCGCTTGAAACGTTTACAATCAGGCTTGTATAAGTAGACCACTTTAGGGGCTGACAAAGGCCCAGGACATATCATGAGTTTGTTTGGCCTATTTAAATTTGCAATGAATCGAACGACAAAACAAACACACACAGACACACACACAGACACACACACACACACACACACATATATATATATATATATATATATATATATATATATATATATATATATATATATATATATATATATATATATATATATATATATATATATATATAAAAGACAACTAAGTACACAAAATATTGTAATTGTAATTTTCAGGAATGTTTATTTAAAAAAAAAACTTTTAGAGGCTTCTTAGGTGTTGAGACCAGGGCCAAATTGCCCTCATTGTCCCATCTGATTGGGCCGGTCTATGGGCTTTGGCTTCTGCTCGACCCCCAGAGTTTCCATCCTCAAAACACTTTGACGACTTTTTAGTAACACACACGCGCGACCATAATTATCATACTGGATCCGCCTTGCCATTAAACATTTTGTGGAGCAAATTTATTTCTGTTTAAGGCCCCGACAGAAAAAAACTCATGTATTTCCGATGAACGTTTGAAATTGATCTGAATACCAGCACAGTGTACAAGGTTATAACTAAGACAAAAGACGTTTGAACTTGACATTACGTCAGCGGCAGTTTTAGAGCTCTGTGGGCCCGATGTGAAATGAGAACGAACCCTCTAATCTAATTTATATATCACTGAAGAAATGCTGCGAAATATTCATAGAAAAATACAGGTTTGGTTTCAAAATCAAATCTATCTTTAAATTATGCTGTAATCATAACATATTTTAAGCAAACTAAAAATTGCTTGAGGGTTCGGTGCGATAGAACTTTTTGCACCTCGCTAAGGCTCATACTGATCACGTGATATTGATGAAATTTCTTTATGGTGCAGAATAGGATGGGAAACTATGCACTTGTCAACGAATGTTTCTTTGAATCAAGTCATTTAATATTTAATCGGAATAAAGTCATTTAATATTATCACTAGATCTCATTGACGATGACCTACTGAGCTGCTCCGAGCCGTTGTTGTGAATCGCTTGGTAAACACCCATGTTTGAACAGGCAGAATTGATTATTTCTTTATTGAAGGAATTCGTGTGTCCTTGACTATGTCAGGAGTTGAGTAGTACTTTAGTGTCATCTCATAAGAGAGAGAGAGAGAGAGAGAGAGAGAGAGAGAGAGAGAGAGAGAGAGAGAGAGAGAGAGAGAGAGAGAGAGAGAGAGAGAGAGTAAATGATGTCATGTCACAAGGATATATATATATATATATATATATATATATATATATATATATATATATATATATATATATATATATATATATATATATATAACTGAAATAAAAAATCAGGCAAGATAGCTATCGGAATGTTCGAAAATCAATCCAAGCAAATTAGTGTTCTGGACCGAAGTATACACTTTATACACAGATACCAGTAGAGGGTACCTGGGATATTTGGGCCCATACGCAAAGCTTACTGATGGGACCATGCCTTTTTTAAACAAGCCCCCACCCGCACCCCAAAAAATATAATTCTAGATCTCCTATGCATTACGTATACTTGCTCTTTGGTAGCTACGCGCCTGGTAGATGCAATCGATTATACACATTAAATAACAAGGTATAATACTGTCCACACGTCCAGAATTGTTCACATCTTTTAACAAGTAACAAACGGGCAAACGGCATCGGTGGCCTAGTGATTAGAGCGTCTGTCTCGGATGCAGTAGGTCGTGGGTTCGATTCTCAGGCTAGTCATATCAAAGACTCATAAAAATGGTGCTAACAACAGCCTTGCTATGAGCTCAGCATTAGGAGGTTAATGTGAGAACTTGTCGACCTGGTGTCAGGTTAATGTGACTGGGTGGGACATCATGATACATGTCTGCAGCATGATAGTCCCAGTGCTAGACATCACTATAAACTGCCACACTGCAGACATCGTAGCGATATGACTGAAAAATTGTCGAAGCTAAACACACACACTCACACACACACACACACACACACACACACACACACACACACACACACACACGCGTGCATACCGACGACATATTAAAGCAAAAAGCGGTATCTATGCGTTACGGTGATATACGTGTCACTATGCACGTCGTAGATATTAACAAGTCAAAGCTCAATTTATCTCTCAAACATTTTCCAACATATTGTAATTAAATATGCAGCATTATTACCTTTGACTTAATTGTGTCCGCAAAATTAAAACTTTAATTATTTGTGTCCATAATACTGCCTTAAGAGTTTATAACTGGGACACATGATTTAGAGTTACGAATGTAATGGAATTAGAAAATTTAATTCGAGCCAAAAAGAATTATTTTGGGATACTGTTCCTCTAGTTCCTCTCAAGATAGAAGTACGCACGTATTGGCGGCGAAGCCAGATGTCGGTCAAATTATGAAAATCCATTTCCGATCAGTGAGGTATCGTAATTTATTTATTACATAAAACACCTAAAAATGTAAGTCTGCATTTTATAAAGGAAACGGGTTTTCCCTCTATTATAGAAGTTAATATCAAAAAAAGGGCTTTCTTTCACTCTTTTGTAGAAGTCCACATCAAATAAAACGTTTTCTCTCACTCTACTGTAGAAGTCAGCATCAACTAAAGGTTTTTCTCTAAATATTGTAGAAGTATTTCACTCTGTTGCAGAAGAAGTCAGCATAAAGCAAACGGTTTACTCTCACTCTATTGTAAATGTTTGCATTAAGTAAAGGGTTTTCTATCACTATTGTAGAAGTCTGCATCCGGTAAAGGGTTCTCTCTCACTCCATTGTTGAAGTCTGCATTAGGGAAAGGGTTCTCTCTTATTCTATTGTGGAAGTATGCATCAAATAAAGGGTTCTCTCTCACTCTGTTGTAGAAGTCTGCATCGGGGAAAGGGTTCTCTAACTCTGTCGTAGAAGTTTGCATGAAATAATGGGTTCTCTCTAACTCTTTTGTAGAAGTCTGCATGAAATAAGGGTTTTCACTCACTCTAAAAGGATGCATCTAGCAAAGTCTTCTTTCTCATTCTATTGTATAAGTCTGCATCAGGTAAAGGATTTTCTCTCACTCCCTTGTAGAAGTCTGCATAAAGTAAAGTGTTTTCTCTCACTCTATTGTAGAAGTCTCCATGATGTAACTGGTTTTCGCTCAGTCTATTGTTTTAGTCTCCATCAAGTAAAGGTTTCTCTCTCATTCTTTTGTAGACGAGTGCATTAAAAGAGAGTTTTCTTTCACTCTATTGTACTCGTGTGCATCAAGTAAAGTCTTCTCACTCGCTTAATTATAGGAGACTGCATCAAATAAATGATTTTCACTCACTCTATTGTAGAAGTCTGCATCAGGTAAAGAGTTTTCTCTCACTCTATTGTACCAGAATGCATCAAGTAAATTATTCTCTATCACTCTATTGTAGACATATGCATAAAATTAATGGTCTTCTTTCACTGTTGAAGAAGTGCGCATCAAATAAATGGTTCTCTCTAACTCTATTGTAGACGTTTGCATCAAGTAAAGGTTCTCTCTCACTCTGTTTTAGAAGTCTGGTTTTCTCTATTGTAGACGTTTGCATCAAGTAAAAGTTCTCTCTCACTCTGTTTTAGAAGTCTGGTTTTCTCTATTGTAGACGTTTGCATCAAGTAAAGGTTCTCTCTCACTCTGTTTTAGAAGTCTGGTTTTCTCTATTGTAGACGTTTGCATCAAGTAAAGGTTCATTCTCACTCTGTTTTAGAAGTCTGGTTTTCTCTATTGTAGACGTTTGCAAGAAGTAATTTTTCTCTCTCACTCTATTGAGAAGTCTGGTTTTCTCTATTGTAGACGTTTGCAAGAAGTAATTTTTCTCTCTCACTCTATTGAGAAGTCTGGTTTCTCTATTGTAGACGTTTGCAAGAAGTAATTTTTCTCTCTCACTCTATTGAGAAGTCTGGTTTTCTCTATTGTAGACGTTTGCATCAAGTAAAGGTTCTCTCTCACTCTGTTTTAGAAGTCTGGTTTTCTCTATTGTAGACGTTTGCATCAAGTAAAGGTTCTCTCTCACTCTGTTTTAGAAGTCTGGTTTTCTCTATTGTAGACGTTTGCATCAAGTAAAGGTTCATTCTCACTCTGTTTTAGAAGTCTGGTTTTCTCTATTGTAGACGTTTGCAAGAAGTAATTTTTCTCTCTCACTCTATTGAGAAGTCTGGTTTTCTCTATTGTAGACGTTTGCAAGAAGTAATTTTTCTCTCTCACTCTGTTTTAGAAGTCTGCGTGAGTAAAGGCTTCTCTCTCACTATCCTGCAGACGTCGGCATGAGGTAAAGTGTTATGGCACTCTAATTTCGAAGTCTGCATGAAGTAATGGGTTTTTTCACTCTATTGTGTACGTCTCCATTAAGCAAAGGGTTCTATTTCATTCTATTGTAGATGTCTGGATCAAGTGAAGGGTTCTCTCACACTATATTGTGTATATCTGCATGAAGTGAAGGGTTTTCCCACTATATTGTAGAAGTCTGCATGGAGTAAAGGGGTTTACATCACTCCACTTTAGCAGTCAACTTCAAATATAGGGTTCTCTCTCACTCTGTTGTAGAAGTGTGCATCATGTAAAAGGATTTCACTCACTCTATTGAAGAGTTTGCATCAAGTAAAAGTTCTCTTTATATGTTTTAGAAGTCTGCATAATTTTAAGGGTTCTCTCTGACTCTATTTAAATATCTGCATCAGGTAAAGGTTCTCTCTCACTCATTTGTAGGAGTCTTCAGAAACAAAGGGTAATCTCACTGTATTGTATAAGTCTCCATGAAGTAACGGGTTCTCTTTAACTATATCGTAGAATTCAGCATGAAGTGAAGGGTTTTTCTCTCACTCTATTGTAGAAGGCCACATCAAGTAAATGGTTTTCACTCACTCTATTGTAGAAGGCTACAACAAGCAAAGGGTTCTCTCTCTCTATCTCTGTCTCTCTCGTAGAAATTTGCATCAAGTAAAGGTTTTTTTCACTCTGTTTTAGATGTCTTCATGAAGCAAAGGGTTTTCTCTCAATCTATTGTAGAAGTCTGCATGAAGCAAACTGTTCTTGTTCAAGCTATTGTAGAAGTCTGCATCAAGTAAATGATTCCCTCGTACTCTTTTGTACGGGTCTGCATCAAGTTAAGGGTTTTTCTCACTCGATTTTAAAAGTGTGCATTAAGGAAAGGGTTATCTCTCATTATTTTGTAGAAGTCTTCAATAATTAAACGGTTTTCTCTATTGAAAAAGTCTGCATCAAGAAAGTGTTTCCTCTCAGTCTATTGAGGAAGTCTGCATGATCAAAAATGTCCTCTCTCACTCTACTGTAGAAGTCCGCATGAAGTGAAGTGTTATCCTTCACTCCATTGCAGAAGTCTGCATCAAGTAAAGTGTTCTCTCTATTGTAGAAGTCGGTATGAATGGTTCTCTCTCACTCTAGTTTAGAAACTTGCATTAATAAAGTGTTCTTTCTCATTCCATTGTAGATGTCTGCATGAAAAAAGTCCTCTCTCTCACTCTTTTGTAGAAGTCTCCATGTAGTGAAGGGTCTCTCACCATCTCGTTAAATTCTGCATGAATTAAATGGATTTTTCACTCTGATGTAGAAGTCTGCTTCAAATAAAGCGGTTTTCCTACTCTATTGTTGAAGTCTGCATTAAGCAAAGGGTTATCTCTCCCACTTATGTTGATATGTATCAAGTGATGGGTTCTACCTCATTTTATTGTAAATGTTATCATCACGTGAAGGGTTCCCTCTCACTATTGTAGAAGTCTGCATCAAGTAAAGGGTTCAATCTCACTCCATTGTGGAAATCTGCATCATGTAGAGTGTTCTCTCTCACTCTACTGTAGATGTCTGCATTAAGTAAAGTGTTATAACACTTTGTCGTAGAAGTCAGCATCAAACAAAGAGTTTTCTATCACTTTGTGTTGGAAGTCTGCATCAGGTACAAGGTTTTCCCTCACTATGTTGTAGAAGTTTGTATCATGTAAAAGGTTCTCTATTACTCAATTGTGGAAATCTATATAAAGTAAGGGGTTCTCTATTGTATAAGTCTGCATCAGGTAAAGGGTTCTCTCTCTTTCGATTTTAGAAGACTGCATGAAGTGAAGGGGTATTTCTGACTCTATTGTAGAAGTCAGCATGATCTAAAGGGTTCCCTCTCTCACTTATTGTAGGAGTTTGCATGGTGTAAAGGTTTTATTCTCACTCTATTGATGACGTCTGCATCAAGTAAAGAGTTTTCTCTTACTGTTGTAGAAGTTTGCATCAAGAAACAGGTTCTCTCTCACTCTATTGTAGACGTCTGCATGAAGTAACGGTTTCTCTCTCACTCTATTCTAGAAGTCTGCATCAAGTAAAGGGTTCTCTCTCACTCTAGTTTAGAAGTCTGCATCAAGTAAAGCTTTGGTTCTCTCTCACACTATTCTAGAAATCTGCATCAAATAACAGGTTCTCTCTCTCACTCTTTTGTAGAAGTCTGCATCAAGTAAAGGGTTTTCTTTCACTCTGTTATACAAGTAATCGTGAAGTTAAGGATTGTCTCTCACTCTGTTGTAAAAGCATGCACGAAGTAAAGCTTTGGTTATCTCTCACTCTATTCTTGAAGTCTGCATCAAGTAACGGGTTCTCTCTCTCTCTCTTTTGTAGAAGTCTGTATCAAGTGAAGGGTTTTCTCTCCGTCTGTTATACACGTCTGCGTGAAGTAAAGGATTTTCTGTCACTCTATTGTATACCTCTGCAAGAAGTAAAGGGTTTTCTCTCACTGTGTTATAGAAGTCTGCATCAAGTGGGTTAGCACACTTACGTTTTTGACAACATGCTCTCTGACTTGGATGATAGTTATTAATTTTGGGTATGTATGCATCCACAATATATGTTTAAAAGGACTCGTGTGCCGAGTTGCATAACACGCTCTCCTTTATAAATCACTCACACATCTCGCATCTTGTCTACGTGAGTTTGAGTCTCGATTCGGCTAATGTGATTACGTGAGAATACTTGCCAGTAGCCTCTAGCGTTTCGGTGATTCCTCCCGAACTTTTGCTAGTTTCTCTCTCTCAGTATTCTGGCCGCCATGTACAGATAATCATGTGTTGAAATATTATGTTAAACGGGGCCCCTAGTGGCCTAGTTTTCTAAAGAGCTGTCCGTTACGGATCACTGCCATCTCACCTCCGTCTGCGTGTGTTCGAATCTAGGATTCGGCTAATGTAGATATGTGAGAAAGCTTGCCAGTAGTTTCTCGTGGGTCGGTGTTTCTTTTAGGTGATTTCCCGTTTTCTTCCTCCAGCATTAATACTGGCCGCCATGAATAGCCTATCGTGTGCTGAAAAACGGCGTTAAGCCCAACAACAACAAAGTTATGTTAAACCCCAACAAACCCAATCTATTTTTAGAATATAGTTGCCATTGTTGGGTAGCGGTCTTTACTTAGATTTAGGCATTCTGAGTATTGATTTAACGGAAGCTGTTCATTTTTTTTTTCAAATATGAGCTTTATCCTATGCTTGGTTTCATGTATTGTATCTACAGTGCACAGTAAATAATCTGGCATTGGTAAGTAACCAGAAGTGAAATCCTTGACTAACGGCACATTTTTGTTCACAGCTACTCTGGTCTCTCCGAAATAACGTCAGATAAATTATGTCAAGAACTGCAAATCGAGTTCACGGTGCATTTTATTAACATATGTTTATTAGGCTTTTGGACACATCGGAAAGGTCAGTACTAACAAATAAATGTTGGTACATTACAGGAAAATAGGTTCTATGAAACCATTGAGACATTAGGTGTCAAGGTTGCTGAGTGGAGAATGGGAATACCAGTTTGGCAAACAGCAATTGGGCGTGTATCGTTTACCAGTAACGGCTATATCTGATTGTTAACAATAAATGTGATGCAATGCAGTTAATATTTGTTTATATCTTGTTATTAACAATAAACGTGATGAGATGCAGTTAATATTTGCTTTTAAGTATTAACTAGGTTCCATCGAGCATTACAATGCCAATAAATTACGAATAATTTTCACTGCTTGCACCCACTGTTAGGTGGATTTAGTTTTTGCTTGAACGTTTTATCCCATGTTCAGTCTTGAACAAAAGTCTGACAAATACCTTAGTGGGTTTTCTTTTCAGTCCTCGAATAAAGATGCAAACACTTGTTTTAAATGAAAGAAATCATATAATATTCAAGAACGTGGGAACAGGTGTTTTCTTTTGACTTGTTCTCATTGTACAAAACATCATATTCTTGTTCACGGTACCGAGCGATGTGCATTCGTCCCTTAATTTGTCCCGAGAAATTGTTCGTCCCTACTAGCTATTACATGAAAATTTTGTTTAATATTAATAATAATAATAATAATAATAATAATAATAATAATAATAATAATAATAATAATAATAATAATAATAATAATAATAAGGCAGATGCTATGACATTTAAAATAAACAAATGCTGAAAATTTCAGAAAGATTAGCTTTGTTCATATCTTATGGAAGAAAACGGAAGAACACATATAATGAAATTAAACGATAATTAAATTTCGGCTAGTTTTATATAGATGTTTATTCAAACTTTTTTTGTATAAACAAATTGTCAATATAAAGACTGAACTTCATATGTTACAAGATACATGAAGTCTGGAAGTCTGAGGAGGCTGCAAACAATTTACAAGTTTTATGACATTATGAATCCTGTAAAACATTAAATTCAATTCTTAAAAAACAAGCTCAAAACTTTAAATAATAACAATATTATAAACATTGTTTGTTACTCTGGTTAAAGCGTCCAAGAATGGTGCAAAGTACATAGGTCTTTTGTTTCTTTCTGGTGTTTTAAACAAATCAAATTTAGTTGTATTCGTCATTTGAGATGTGATTATAACTAATCAAATTTAGTTGTATTCGTCATTTGAGACGTGATTATAACCAATTCTAATGTTTGGAACAAGGGATTGTTAAAAATGTGTAAATTGAAAATAGGCTTGCGCTATGCATCTCCAAATGAAACTTGGGGAGTCACTGAAAAGCTCTCTCCATTAAGTTTATTGTAATATGACTCTCACGAATGGACTTGTTTGGGATATTTTTTGTTTAGAACCTATATGAGTCCATGTGTGTTTCTTACATTCGGATTTTTCAAAACTCTTTGTGGAGATATCTTTATTGATATAATGTTTTCATAAATTAAATAAAATACATAGGCTACCGCGTTTGGCAAAAAAAATACAAATAAATTCAGCACAATATTTTATGATGAACGTAAAGAACCGAGAGAAATTAGGGAGCTACAAAGACGTAGGTGGGTATATTTTCTTCAACCTCGCCAGACAATCGGAAAATCCTCGTCATTTTTCAGATACGAACTAAATGACTTGGACAATCTGAAAATGACTCCGACATAATCGTAGTGATATTTCCCATATTGGTAGGGTTTTGACAGATACATATCTGGCAGAACGTATGAAGAATAAAACCAACAATTAAATACACCTACTTTTATCTCTAAATAATATTTCTGCATCTTTATATCAAACAAATCGAGAAAAAAAAAATCGATATGTTTTTAGTAACCTCAAATAATTACTTATGTTGCTAACAGGGATAATATACCATAGATTCGTTGGGATGACAATTAATATTCACGACCTAATACTATCCACAGACTTGAGGTCAGTTTAAAATAACTACTATTTATCATTCTATTCGCCGATACTATTTCTGTAAGACAAAAGTACGCCTGCGATATTTGTCGGTGCAGTAATTTAGTGTAAAGTCCTACTTATTGTTCGCCTGAACTTTTTTCGCTAAAAGGGACCGCAATCTGTACGGATTATCTGGGTTACTTCTGTGATTCGGCTGACGGTAGGATTGCCTGAAAAGTCTTGGGTTACCTGTTTATTAGGCTCTCAAGCGTTGCACACCGCTATTCCTGTAGTGGAGTAGTGGGTTACCCTGGCAGCATACGTTGCAAGAAATCAGACTATGAAAAGTTGTGAACGGCAAGAAGAAAAAATAGTCCAGTTTATTTGCAAATTTCCGGTCAATCATTGTTTCGTAACAAACTAGGTGGTGCAAAGGGCAGCTCATAGTAGCTTATAGACTACTATACTTTCGAAGAATGATACATATGATTGATCTCCAGGTGGCGGGAAAATAAATGTTCGGATTGCTTTGCCAGGTACACGTGATCCAATGAATCATTTCATTTCCAAAACTAATTCAATTAATAAGCACATATTGAACTTGAATGAAATTAAGTGCATAAAGAAGATTATATGTGAAGCTATATAAGAAGCATTTTAAACAAAATTAGAAACATTAGTTTGTGCTATGTCAATCCCTGACAAATTAATTTCGACAAGTGTATCTCAACTGTATCATTACTAACGTTTCCTTGAAGTTATAATCAAATCTTTGCATTGCTATTTACACTCTTTTCAGTACGTATATTGATAGATATGATACCATATACTGTTGTTGAACACGATTTGCTTTGATTTCACCCACTTATGGATTTGTTTTATTCAACTCTTTGCCACAGTACTTATTTTGTGAAGTGACAAGAAGCACGTATATGACGAGCTGTTTCAACTGTAAAATACCGCCATAGTGAGATCCAAGAAAGCCATCACACAAACTGACACTTCTTCTGTGAACAAAAACAATTTCGATCGAAGTCATGTAGGGGTGTTGCATAGTCAATAAACACGTTCTTTTCTTTTGGCGAACCTACTATGGTAAAATAATTATAACATTTGGAATTTAAAATTATGGTCGGAAAATTAAAATATTTATTTGTGTAGTGCTTTGGATCAGATACACAATGGGTCTCATTGATGTGAAACATAAAGAAACAGACATATCTCTACAAAAAGTGTAAAGGTGCGAACAAAAACCAAGCCGTCTAGGCTTTCGTTATACAAAATTCAATTTGATTTATTGGGTCAATATATCCAGTACTTCAGCATTAACCACAGTGGTGCTTTTCGTCACGTACACATGTATCATTACGAACCATGCGCGTCGTAATTCATTTTTCATCATGCGGTGAAGGGAAATGGAACCAGTTCTGCCTAGCTATCTTCATGGGTTATAGCATTTGATTTTTGTCTTTTTTATTTACTATATATCCCTTTCAAGTGAAGTGCCATTCGTAAAAAGGTATATGTTTTAGAGTTTAAAAAATTAGTATTAACTTAAAAATTTGTTGAGAGGGAGGGTTTTATGCCCCAAAGGACTTAATATAAAAGGAGTTACAAAAACAAAAGAAAATTGAGTTTTGACTCTCAAATAGAAGTTGGCACGTTTGAGGAGATTTCTCTCTTCATTTAACTTTAATGACTTATTGAGATAAACATCATGTAAAAAAGCTCTTTGAATGAAAAAGCTCTTCCAAATAATGGATTCTCATTGTTAAATGTTATTGAAAGGAAAAATGACAGAAAAAAAAATAAGGTTTTCATAATTATTTGTCTCACACACATGCAGCCATTCTTTCAAAAAGCTATTGATTTATTTGCAAACACAAAACGTTAAACATTTTTTCATCTCCCCAAAGCTACACAAATTTGAATTTCTAGACAGAGCTAATTATGGAGACAATCCGCTGTCTGGGACGCGCTTTTTCTCGCTTTTGATCTTGCTTTGTTATCTTGCTCATGTGCAAATACTTGTAAGTCAGCAGCAAGCCAGTATTCTGTTAAACAAATCACACTGTCAATGGTTTTAACCTTAATATGATGTCAAACCTCTGAAATATGAAATGCAGTTACATGTAGTAATATAATAAAGATAAACAACAATAAGCATAACTTGAGAAGTACCGCATATAATAGCGTCCAAATGCACACAACGTAGACCTTTATCTACCGTCACATAATGCGTCGGTATGTCAATGTCATTCTTACTTGCACTTCCGATTACCCCTAGCAAATTGCATATACCCAGATCTATCGGCCTATTATGCGAAAGCAGACCTGGATATGTGTAGTTTACAACTGGTCTCGAATTATAAGCGAGGACATGCGGCAACAGTTGAAAGTCTGGATGAAATGGCTAAAGTGATACCACTCGAAAGAAAACGACTTCTCTCAGACTTGCATTCATATTTGGTCTAGATACTTGATGAGATCAATTGTTTGTCTGATGTAAGAATTTCCAGAAATCCATGCTCAGGCCTACCGATCATCAATGCACGTAGCGCAATCCAAGTGTAATCATGCATCGTATGGACACAGTATCCAGATCATCGAAGATATCAATAAAGCAATGTGCGTGAGAGGGAAAACACGTTCTTAAAGTCAGACGCGATTTACATGTCTCAAAGTCTGTGGTAGCAAAATCACCCATTATGCTGTGCGCGAGTACGTTGGAAAATAATCATTTACGCTTGAGAAGGTTCAATAAAACTTTCAGCAATTGAATCAATATTGAAATCAATGCGAAATAATACACTTTGATAAGCATATAAACGTGATAGTTCCTATCCACAGATACCGACAGGTGGTTTAGAGTGAACTAGCATGATCTTCATCCAGTGGCGTCACTTGGGGGGTGGGGTAGTAGGCTCACTGCACCGGGTGACACAATCAGAGGGGGTGACACAAAATGACTTGTCTTTAAAATTTCTGAATGTTTGTGTAGGAAGGATGTCCATGGATGTGACACAGTCAGTTACCGTACATGACTGTCTACAGGTCATGCCCAATGGCAAGGCGAACTAGGTTTTTTTTTTTAGAGGCTCGCGCTGCTGACGGATATCCACTTCACAGAGCACTGTTTTGTTTGGGGTCCCGCTCATCGCTTGCTGCTTTGGGCCCCGCACATCCTAGGGCCGTTTCTGACAAGTTGTTGCAGGAAGGGGGTACATGGGGGTGACACCATGCGTTACCGCAATGGGTGACACCAACCCAAGTGATGCCATTGTCTGCATCTCCCAGCTTGCCGAATGATCTCTCTATAACATCTCTAACCCGCAGACCTTGATTCATACGCTCTGGTTCCTCACATTGAGCTAATTAGTTTTGTCTCTTGAACCAACTTCTCCACCACCGAAGTGTCCTGGCTGCGTAACGGCGGCTCCCCGTTACATCTAAAAAATACAAAGAGGACATTTTCATTTCCTACTCTAATACCAGATATATTACATCGTGTGGTACCAAAACACGACATTTTATCGAATGCGAAGCCACGAGTTAAAACATATAGGTGTTGCCTCAAGAGGAAATATCTCCGGTATTGACACAGAAAAATAAAATTTTCGTTCTATTATGTACAAAACTTGCTGCAGAATCTAAATTTAGAAGATTAAGCTCCCTCTTCGGCACGAAAGCTCACTCAACCCCCTTTTTGTAATTAACCTCACTTTCAAAGCCCGTTCATTTAAATATATATGACATGTAAGAAAGCGGTAGGATTACGTTGCATTGAATCACAGCGGGTTTGCCGTTGTTATCAAGGAAGTAAAGACAAATAAATTCACAGATACACTGACGACTTCTAGTAAAAATTCCGTTATCAAAGATTAATTTCCATATCTGAAATGGTAGACTATTTCTGTTTATTTGTTTTAGCTCACTCGTTTTAGTTGTTGCGGTTACAACTTTTGTAAGAACACAGATTCAAGCGTCGCATGGCATGATAGGAAATCTTACATTTTTACATGATAGAAAATCTTACATTTTCACATGTGGAAAGACAATGAATTACTTTTCACATGTGAAAATAATAGGATCTTTTTCCACATGTGAAAATATAGGAGCGATAAAAAGGTATGAAAAATATTTTGCCATAAGTTTTTATTTCACACTTCGTTATATAATAACATAATAGAGTCGTGTTCTAAACGTAAAACGTTTGAGTAAAAAAGACCCCAAAGTAATATACATTACGCATGAGTACATGCGTAATGACTTCCTTACACATTAAACCCTTGAAAATAACGATTGCATGAGATTATTAATATACTAGCCGTGTTCATGCGTGTCTCCGACTAGAATGATCGTACGGGACTACATAACTCGAACCTTTCATATCCTTTATTGCGTACAATAAATGAATTCAAATTTTTCTCTTCATCGTAAAATGTTTAACTTATAACAAATTTATTATATCGGATACATGGCGTTATTTGAAATAGATCTGACTTCAGAGAAATTTAGAGTGAATTCCGAAACATTCAAATTTGTCAATAATTTCATCATGTGTAACATATGGAACGACATTAATCCATTTCACATACCGCTAAAATATTTGAAGAATGCCTCCCTAAAATGTACAGCATCTTGACAAAACGGATCTGTATCTTGATGATACCAAGAAAAATAGAACAATGAGTTCTACTATTATCGAGGTCAAATCTACAGCCATAGATGGGCCCCTCTTGACCAGCGCTTAATTTATGCCTGCTGCAGCAAGTAAGCAAACCTGGTATTTCGAACTTGTCAAGGTTAAAAACAATACATACTTGATCAACCCAGTGTGTGTGTGTGTGTGTTGGATTTTTATCGTAGCTTTCACATTTTTTTAGTCATATCGTAACGATGTCTGAAGTGTGTCTGTTTGTAATGATATCTAGCAAGGCAGCTGCTAGTACCATTTTTATAAGTATGACTTTGTATAATTCTTTTGTATAACTTGGCCGGGGTTCGAACCCACGACCTTTCGCATCTGAGGCTAACGCTCTAACCACTATGCCAATCGTGCAGTCTAGGCGGAAACAAAATCCACCTGTATTTTTGTTGATATATAATATCCAGGTAATTTCGTAATACAAATATTCAACACTTAAAAGTTACAGGTATATAATATCCCTTAAAAATTCAATGGTAACATCTATTCTATGGACACAATTTGCCATAAACTAACCATTTTTATGATCAGCTTCCCCCCCCAGCTAACTCAGCACTACATCAATAATATCAATAACATCAGCAGTGGCATCACTAGGGGGTGCGGAGTTGCGGACCGCACCCAGTTGACACCATCAGAGGAGGTGACACCAAAATGACTGTCTCTAAAATTTTTGAAATTTTGTGCAGGATAGGAGGTCCATGGAGGTGACGCCACGTGTTCCCGCACATGATTGTCTAAAAATGCTTGAATTTGTGTGTAGGAAGGAGGTCAATGGGATTGATATCATGAGTTACCGCACTGGGTGACACCAACCCCAGTGACGCCACTGAATATCAGATAAGTTGAAGAAATACTATAAATTAAGAATGGATACGCTGGTCATAAAGCTGAATACAGATTGTATATCATAGTTCTGTCTGAAAAGTCCTCACTAACACCAAATGTAAATCAAAGATATATGATTTGCACGCAGTTAAGTGAAAACAAACATCTTCGACGGGGTTTTGGAGAAGAGCACCGTACTTTATTAATTAAACACCTTGTCTATGAAAGAGTATATCATTATTGCTTAGCAGTCTAGATTATTCTGAACACAATCTCTGGATTATCGGTGGTATGTGAAGAAGGATTTACGGACATCTTAACATTCCTGAAACTATTATCCGTCGAGAGGTTGTATTACAAGCACATGCACACATATATGTAAGAAACTCACGCGTTCCGTGTGTGGTCGTGTGGAGATTTGGGTTATCCTTGGCTCTAGTCCTTAACCTTCTGAGTGACTGTTAGTAAATCGATCACTCATTTGTTCTTGTTAGACATTAAATGATGCTTGTTATACAAATTTTTTGCCAATTCATATATTTTCACTCGCAACCATTAAAACAAGCATCATTTTTAAATTTCTGTCATTATAAATGGAAATGTTCACACTCCTCTACTTTATTATATTTAATTCACAACAGCGAGCAAGATAAAATGAAAGGGTTAATTACTCTCTGAAGAAGAAGTCTGCTTGACTGAGAAACGTATTTCTTGAGTACTTGGGGGCAAGAGGCACATAATATTAGATGAAAATGTGCCAACCGAAAAGTAATTTTAGGTTCTGTAAATGTAAAGACAGCTTTACCTAATGTTTTGCGTCTGTGATAAATCTTGCCAGTAGCTGCTTGTGGGTCGATGGTTCTTAACAGGGTTTCTCCTGGTAATAGATGTAAGACAAATTAAATTAAGAGTATACAACTTTAGAAGTTGTCGAGAAGCTGTGATTATTGCCAATTAAAAGCATTTTGAAAATGAGACATTTTCTTTTTGAAAACATAACGTCAGAAAGTGGGAAAAGAATCTTGATTGAAAATAAAAGCATGTTTTACAGTGACTACAGTAGGAATGCTACAAATTACATTTTGAAAAGAATAAATAACACGAGTTCATAATTTCGTCATAAAATTCCAAACCCTTGCTAATTGGTTTACCTGATTTCACCTAGAATTGTTTTGTATGTAAATAATCCTTTACATAAGTACTGAAATTCATACACTTATAATAAAGGATGTCCTGAAGAACTACATTTATGAATATTATCTGTTTCAGTGCACACATAATTTGGTATTTTGGTAACCCTAAACCAAGCTTTTACAGCATTACCTATTTTCCTCCGCCCCCGTTCCACTCCAACAAAATCGAATATGTCAGTGTTATAAATGTCAGTCTGTTGGCTCACAAATTTAATTTTGTCAGTCGAGTTCAAAGCTTCCATTTAAAAAACAAAAGACCCTTCCCCCTCCGCAAAAAATAAACAAACGAAAGACTAATAACCAATATCAGTTTTTGTGCTTTAAGTAATGATTGGTTAAGCATGTACTAGCAAAGGGGTGTATATCTAAGGGGACTCCCAACCCTTTGCAATTGATTATAAACATTGACATACCATCCTGGCATTTATTTAGTATAGTTGCATATTTCATGTTAGATGATTAACCGACTAGGTGGGAAGCCGAAAAATGAAAACCCATGCTCCATTAAATTTACGTACAAAGCAATCATCGACATCATTACAATGGCATCATAATTTATGCTGATTCAGCTTTTCATTTATATACGGCTGAAATTAGATAACGAAAAGTCGATAGAGACTAAACAAAACACAGTATTGACATTTGTTAAAAGTATAAAGATTTTATAAAAGTCTATTGCAAATTAACCTATGGTCAGAGCGGAGATAAACGTGCCTACTTGAAATATAAATCATTTTAAACGATAATGCCAGTCTTATCTTAGATAAATTTATAAACAAACATTTACAAAGTTTACATCAGATCTTTATATTACAAATGGTAGCAATATTCTCTACGTTGGATCACCAGTTCAGAATACTTTGTCTAGCTTTCAAAGAACTGTATATAAGCGCTTATAAGTCAATGTAAACTGCAAACAATAATTACTCTAATCTGCCGTAGTATAATGCGCCTGCAGATTAGGGTCGGTGTTTTCTATTTTTTTTCCCCTACTGATTACTCCTTACAACACTCAGATCTAAAGGCGCAAGATGCGCCTGCAGATTTGTGCATGTGCAATTCGCAGTTGAACTCATTGAAGTACGTTATAAGGTAGCTATAATTATTAATGGCTCGCACCTAGCCATCGGTAGTGTTGGTGGCTACCCACTGAAATTCGCAAAATATTAAGGTTGAATGACAGGTGGATGGAGTAAGAAATATCGTCAATGATGTTGTGGCTTCAGGGAATGTAGTTTTGTCGGCTCAGCGCCATACATGGAGACCAGTGTAACCCCGAGAAAACTCACACACCAACGGTAAGCAACTGGCAAGCTTTCTGGCCGAGCCAAGACTCGAACTCACTCTGACAGGGGTGAGAAACGAGTGATCTGTAAAGGCGAGCGCTTCATACCACTTGCTCACCCGGGGTCCTGACTTCAGAGAAAGGCGAAAAGTTAAACGTTGGTCCACAGGACGAGCTAACACCTTAACACTCGAACAAAAGTATTGTTTTCTAATTCACGATATAATTATACATATTTATATAATTATACATATTTATATAATTATACATATTTATATAATTATACATATTTCCTAAGCTCTAAATGCTTGCATTTTAAATGAATATTAAAAAGGAGCATCTATTTAATAAGGTGATACGATAATACCAACCAGCCGATTCGATGATTCCCATTCTCGTTTTGAGATATCCGTAATAATAATAATAATAATAATAATAATAATAATAATAATAATAATAATAATAATAATAATAATAATAATGATGATGATGATGATGATGATGATGATAATAATAATAATAATAATAATAATAATAATAATAATAATAATAATAATAATAATAATAATAATATAATAATAATAATAATATAATAATATAATAATAATAATAATAATAATAATAATAATATAATAATAATAATAATAATAATTATTATTATTATTATTATTATTATTATTATTATTATTATTATTATTATTATTATTATTATTATTATTATGCAAATAGCAGTAGTAGTAGTGCAGTGGTTGTAGTGGTTTTATTGACGCAATTTTTATAAAAAGATTACATCAGATTTATTAAATCACTTTATCCAGTTTTCGATAAAAAAAATTGTTAGTTGATTAATACCATCAACAATACCATTAATACCATCAACAACTGCGATTCTGTTTATGAAAATAGCTAACTACATTTTGAAAGATTTTATGAAATGGAGAACTGCAGATTTTAGCTCAGACTTTATTTATATAACCCGGGGTTTCCTCACAAGAAACCGCTCTAGTGGCCTAATTGGTTAGAGGCCCGCCTGGGATGCGGGAAGTCGCCGCTTCGAACCTCGGCCAAGTCTTATACAAATGGTACTAGTAGCTGCCTAGTTCACATGGTGCTCAGAATTAAGAGGTTAGTGTAAGGACTGGTCGTCATGGTGACTTGGTGGGACACGATGCTACATTATTGTCGGCTAAATGATACCCCATTACTTGACAGCACTGTAAACTGCGACACTGCAGATACCGTAGCTATATGTCAGAAAATGGATAAACATAAGTTAAAAATACACACAAACAAACACACACACACACACACACACACACACACACACACACACACACGGAATAAACGTGGTGTCCGTCTTCGAATATATCCTCTGTTTTAAAAAATACATATAGAGCAATGAACATGATGAGACATTTAGAAAGTTTGGCATTTTTTTCATATACTGAGTAATTCTTCTTATCCTTGTATACTGTCCATCTTTTAATCCAACTTTCAATTTTATCTTATGATTGAATTTTTAATTTTTTGTCAATAGCTGAAAATGTATTTCTAAGCGACATTACGTCGCTGAGTTGGTCATGTATCCCGACGGTTATATTCAGAAATATACTCCTGCAGATTTGACGTTATACCAACCAGAATGCGAGTTGCTTCGCAGAATATTATAAAATGTAATTTAAAGTTATGATTTTGTTTTCTCGGTGTTCCTCACTTTAGTAGATGCTGCATTTCCTTTCCTTCCACTTTTGTTTCAGCGCTGACATAGCGTCTCCATTTTTCACTTGTCGGTTTTATTCTCTTCTCATCGTCCCCTTGTCTGGTCACGCCTGGAGTTTAATACCAAGATGGCTGGCTGCTATCTTCTTGCTTCAACTTTAAAAATACGTTCACGTGGGCTGCAAAAAAAAAAAATAATCCATAAACTATATTCGTCGTCATATTGTTCTATTTTGTTGTAATAAATGTTTCGTATACTTTTAATAGGCGGTATCTGCAATCGAGTGCATGAAACAATTCTAAACTCACTCACTTTCCTGTCAAGGTTTGTTCTTGATCAAGGCACACACGCCATAAAGGAATCATCCGTTTTCCGTGGCATTGGTGAGGTAAAACAGGATGTTGCAAGTTCGTATACCTTTGTATTGGCGAAAGTGTTCCATGTCGATGTGTTCTTTTAGGGTGACTGGTGGGAAATCCAACCTATTCGCTCATCCAAGGATATTGTTACCAATCTATAGTCTTAAAACTATGTAATGGAAGAAGCAAAACCAACAAGTTTAGTAAAATTAAACAATGTATTACCCTAGAAAGCAAAGTTTAAAGTTAATAGATACTTAAAGTATTGTAAATATTAAATCCAAAATAACCCACAAGCATAGAGTGCTCTGAATGAATTCCAATTATCTTGAATATACTGATATACCAGTAGTCTTGATGTACCACAATGTTATAATCCTGAAAAATGGAAAAAGAACTTACGGTATTGTGAAATAATTCCAAAAATAATCCAGGAATTAAAGACACAAGTCCTAATAATAAAACGTCCTGAATAAAATTCAAATCGAGTCCGAATGATATCAAAAATTGAAGGCGATGACGTGTCTGTTATGGCCTGCGTCGTACTGATGTGTCAACAGTCTCTTGCTGAATTACATACATATTATTCCAGGATTAAATTCAGCATAATTTCAATAAATGACTTTATCCAAGAATTTTGTCAGAGTACTTTTGTGTTTCCCGAGAATTCAATAATTTGAAGAAAATAAAATTCATCCCAAACTGGTGACAACATAATACAACTTAAAGTGCTAGATTTTAAAGCACATCTAGTAAAATCCTTAGAGTCACAAGATAATATAGTTCTATGTTTGAGCTCTGGTCGCAAATAATCATTTTCTAAAACAACCAGTACCTAATGAAAAAAACTTTCTAACATCATTTAATGTTCTTTGTCTACGTACAACACAATAACCTAGTTGTTTACATAAATGAAATTTTAAAAAAAGTAAAAAGTCAGTCAGGGCAAATGAACTCAAATTTGGACAAGATCAAGTCCAGCAAACAATATTACATTACCATAACATGTAATAAAAACAAATTTAAAACTAACAGACAAGCAATTAAATTAAATATACATGACATTCCGCTCAAATTATATTTGTTAACAACTAAAAATGGTTCAACAGACTGAACTTAAAAATAGAAATGAAAACACTTGGCAAGAAGAAAAGTAAAACTCATATTTATATACAGAATGTCATTTGACACAGCATAATATACTGATTGTAGGTCATTTCTCATGGACAAAAATCAACATAATATCAACAAGTTCGCTTCCAGAATATTCTAAGGTCATCAAAAATGTGACAACAGTCAGGTAGACTTAAAGTGTATCTTCAATCACGGACAATGACAAGCACAATATATAAATTAAATTTCCATAATGTTATGATTCTATGTTCATAAAATAAGCAACGGAAAAGAGTGAAAGGCTACAAGCTTTATCAAATTTATTTAATTGCATTTGCTTTTCCTCTTTCCCAAATTGCTTTTTCATATCCCTTTCCTCTTTCTCTAATTGCATTTGTTTCTCTTTTACATCTTTCTGAAGATCGAGCTTTGTCAACTCTAATTCCATCTTGTATTGTAATTTTAATTACTTTACTTTTATGTTAGAGTCTGATACATTCTTGCTAATCAAATCCAAATAAGTAACATAAAAGAGTGAAAGACAACAAACTTTGTAAAATTTAACAAATAATTTTATTTGCCTAGAAGACAAAGTGAACAAGAACCTACGATAATGCCAATTTAATGCCAACGTATTTCATCAATAATTAGAGAATTACAAACACAAATCCTAGTAATGAAAAGTCACAAATAAAATTCATTTTAAGTCCGGAACAAGTCCAAAAACTGAAGCCGATGATGTATCTGTGGTAGCTATAAATGTGTTGATGTGTCAATGGTCTTTTGTTGAATCACATAAATATAATTCCAGGCTTGACTACATTATAAATTCCAGTGACTGTCTCTATCCAAGAATTTTATCAGAACACTTTTGTATTTCCAGGGAAAAGAATCACTTGAATTCAATAATTTGAACTCAGCCAAACAGGTCTCCACATAATACAACTTGAAAGTGATAGCTGCTATAGCACCGATGGTCAAGTCCTCACAACCACAATATTATATGGTTCACTACTTGACCTCCTGTCGCAATTAGCATTTTCTAAATAAAAAAATTAACTAATGGAAAATAACTTTCTAGAATGACACTGATGTTTACAAAACAATAGCCTGTATCATGTATAACATGTACAGTCATGAAAATATATCAGCATTACACCTTTACAGATATACAGCGGTATATTGTTTACATCTTTTACGTTTGATAATGGGTGTTGTCTTTCGATTTGTCCAATTATCTTTTTTGTCGCACATTTTCATGCTATTTCTTGTTCCGCACAATGTCTATTAATCAAAGGACAAGTGAAATCACAAACATTTACTATAATGTGAGCTTTATTGTAATTATATTTCATATATATATATATATATATATATATATATATATATATATATATATATATATATATATATATATATATATATATATATATATATATATATATATATATATATATATAGGCATTTACAAGCATCATATGAAATATTACTTTAAATTTAATATCTTTTTTTATTCCTCATTATTTTATTCCTCATTATTTATGTCACGTTCCGCAAGCCTAAGCTGACCGGATGTATAAACGTGGGGCTAGTTCAAGGAGTCTGATGTGTGAACAATCGCCGCCAGCAGTGTTGAGCGTTTATGTAATGCGCACGAATGCGCTATATACATTGGTCGGAGATTAAACTGGAAGCCGCAGATCAACTAGGCGTGGTCTACCTCCACTACTTAGAACATCAAATTATTTAGTCCACCCCCCAATCGAAATTCAGCTAGAGGGTGGGCCTAAATCCTAGATTCAAAGATGAGACGTCGCTGTTACGAATATACTACGAATATACTCCGGGACAACCGTCACAGTGCGCGTTTCGTCTGGGATCTGTATTATTTAATAGGAAGTAGTAGCGAAAAGTTGTAAGATTTTCTATCCTGTGTATTTGAGTTTTATGACTTTGAAATTGTATATGTTACATTTTGATATTTGCATGTGGGGTATATTTCATTTACTTGCCGTAATTGTGAAGCAAGTATCGAGCAAAATATCTTACCTGACCAAAGCTAGTCGTTCTCAACAGGTGAGGATTGGATTAGAAACTTGTAACATATATAATTTGTTTCGTGAGTCAAGACATGATATCACTTACAGTTAATATAATCATAAAATGACTACCGTAAGACAGAAGGTTAAAGAATATCGCGCTATGGGTATTGAAGATCTAGGTTACGAGGGAGATCGCCTGGTAGCATTCATCGAAGAGAGACTCAGAGAATGGAAGGCCGAAAAAGCAGCTGAAAGGGAGCCGGCCAAGCAGACAGAGAGGCTCAGAAGGATCTAAAACTGGCCAGGATATCAGCGGCTGTGAAAGAACGAGAGCTAGCCCACTCCGCTAAAGAAAGAGATCGCCCACACTCTCGAAATGAAGAAATTAAGGGTAGAAGCTAGGACCGCCGATATGGACGACTCCATTACGAGTTCCGGAGGGAGCATACGACCTATTGTTGACCATCGAATGGTGCAGATAAGTATGCCGCGTTCTAACGACAAGGGAGAATCCATTGACGATTTCTTTGTGCAATTGGAAAAACTCGCGTGCATTCAAAAAATTTCCGAGAAACATTGGGCGATTAATGTCTCGCCTTTTTGCAGGGTGCAGCTCGCAAAGTTTACCATCCGCAGACGATGCTGACGACTACAACGCACTCAAAAGAAGGCACCTTCTTTGCCATTATCGGTTGACCAATAAAACGTACCTAAACTTTCTCGGGACTCGATGAAGAAGGTAACGGAAACCCACTCTCAATTATACACTCGTGCTCGAGGGTTATTTGAGAAGTGGAAAACGATGACAGAAGTCGAACGATCGTACGACCCGTTACGCGAGGTTATACTCAAGGAGCATGTCCTGAGTACTTACAGTCACGCGTTGACAGTATTCCTAGCTGAATGAGAGCACAAGACGCTCGCAGAGATTACTAGTATGTTGGAGAGATGCGAGCAGGCGCACTCGAAGAGTGGAGACTGCGGTCGTACTGACCGACCTAGACCCACTGAGTCGCTCCGGGTGTTTGAGGGAGAACCGGCTGTCAAGGGGACGTGATGGTCGAATGTGGATCTAGAGGTAAGGATGTCACCCATGCATCAATTACGGGCTTTACAACAGCGGGTGCCCAGGGCATTTTGCAAAGGACTGTCCCAAGGGCAGGCAGACCCAGGTGAATGCCGTTGCTCGAAAGAAGTGCGAGACAGAAATCAGCGAACCTCGCGTTTGCAACTGTCAACGGAGAAGGTGTCACTCTCTCGTACAACACGGGGTGTAGCGTTCCCACCCTTGTCAACAAGAAGTACGTAAAGCCTGAGGAATACACAGGATAGGTAATTTTGAGGTTCATTACGCGAACAGTGGCTGTCATTGACTTCGGTTCTCCAAACGCGAAGGGGAAAATGAAGCTGCGTGCATGGATGGGTTATCACATGACATGTGATGTCATTACGTGTTTCCGCAAACGAACCCCGATACCTGCACACCGAAGTCGGTGAGTGCGGTAGAAACCAGGTTTCAGAGTCGACAGACAAAACCGAAGCCGATGCACGTTACGTCAACACCAGTTAGTAACGTACTTTTGGCAGAGCTGAGGAAGCTTCAGCAGTTGTATAAATATGCTGCAGAAGAAACGGAGAAGGAATGAAACTCAGAATGCCGCGGTGAAGTTCGTGTACACGACGGTAATCTTGTATCTTAACGCCAGAAAGGATAACGAACTCTTCAAGCAAGTTGTCGTGCCCAAGGAGAAGCGAGTTGAAGTGAAAGTGAAAGTCTCATGGGAGGACAGATGGGAATTGCTAATACTCGTGATCGTCTTTACAAGGAGTTCTACTGACCAGGAGTCCAGGGAGATGTTAAGCGGTTATGTGTCTCCTGTGACAAGTGTCAGCGAATGGCACCAAAAACAGATCATGTACCCGTCCCTTTGGGGATTATACCCATTATCGATTTCGACCTGTGGATATGGATCTGATCGAACTGATAAATTTGGTCGAGAGTCGGAGTGCCCAACTAGGTCCTGACCGACGAAGGGACACAGTTCGTGAATCGTGTGATGGGTGAGATGAACCGAATAATGTCGATTAAGCACCTCACGAATAAATCGTATTACACTCAATGTTACGGACTGGTCAAGCGGTTTAACGGGACTCTGATAAAAAACACTCAAGAAGCTGTGTGAAGGCCGTCCAAAAGACTGGGAATATTCATGCCATGCTTTTCGCATATCGGCAAGAACCACAAGCGAGTTTAAGGTTTTTCCCTTTAAACTCCTGTATGGGAGGACCGTCGCCGTACTGAGGCAGCTGTGGACGGACAAACATGCTGTCGACGAGATACGGGCTACCTACTAGTACGTCGCGAATTTGCGAAACAAAATGGAATTAGTTTGTACCCTCTCACAGGAGAACCTCGAGCGAGCGAAGTCGAGACAGGCGAAGTACTACAACAAGCGCGCAGTATGAAGCAGGAGACAATGTGCTGTTGCTGTTTCCCCAAGAACACAACAAGTTGCAGGTTTCTTGGATGGGACCGTACGTCTTAACCGAGAAGGTTGGGCGGGGGTCAAACCTATCGGATACGGCTATCGAATAAGGAAATGCTGTACCATGCTAACCTCCTTAAGAAGTACTGAGAACGAGAGACCTTCAGCAATTTTGTTGTCGCCACGATTGTCACCGAGGATACCGAAGGCGATACGGAAGGTGCGACCCCATTTTGACTACTGATCAACATGAAAAGGTAGAGACGTTGCTGGCAGGGTATTCCGATATGCTTACGGAATTACCCGGGAGAATGTCATTTGTCAAGTTCGGGTTGAAGCTGGTGAACTAACTTCCCGTGCAGCTAAAACCCTACAATTTTCCCCATGCGAAACGACAAGAGGAAAGAGCAGAGGTCAAGCAGATGATTGCTTTGGGAGTAATCGAACCCGCCAATTCTCATTACAGCTCTTCTGTAGTCTTGGTGCAGAAGAAGGATGGCACCCATCGTGTCTGTGTCGATACCGGAAGCTGAATCAGGTGACAGAATTTCAAGCTGAAATGCTACCTGACCCCGAACATATCTTCGCTTCTGTCTCGAAAGCGAAGTATTGTTCGAAGTTGGATTTGTTCAAGGGATTTTGGAAAATTCCGGTAACAGAAGATGATAGGAAAAAGCTTGCCTTTGCTACTTCCGAAGGGACATACCAGTGGTTAGTCATGCAGTTCGGAGTCAAGAACACACCCAGCGTCTTCACTAGAATGATGCGTATGTTGTTGAAATCCTTACGCGATAGGGGTTTTCACAACTTGATAAATGATCTCTTGCTAGCTATTACCCCACGTGGGGTGAACACCCAAGTCAACTAGCAGACGTTCTAGAATGGCTACGTCAAAAGGGATTGACGGCTCGCCCTCCCAAATGTCACCTTGGTTTCCGGACGTTCTGGGACACACCCTGAGTCAAGGCACGCTATCCTCAAAAGAGTTGTGGAAGGTGGAGCAGCTGAGAAACGCTGTAGACGCGACACCATGAAGACTGAGGTGAGGTAATTCCTGTGATTGGCCGGGTATTACCGGAGATATGTTGCCAATTTCAACGCAATCGTGGGGCCTTTGTCTGACCTGACCAGGAAACGGACCCTGCCTGATCAACCTTTTTGGACGGATGCGTGCGAGTAAGCTTTCCTAACACTGAAGGATAGACTGATATCCGACGCTGTTTGCCGTCTTCCGAATCTTTCCAAAGACTTCCTGCTGCGCACTGACGTGTGTGACATGGGATTAGAAGCAGTAGTCCTGCAAGAGCACGATGGGACGCTTTTATCGTCGCGTACGGCAGTCGGGAAATCTGATGCCGAGAAGAAATACTCCGTATTGGAGAGGGAATGCCTCGGATTCGTGTTCGTGATATGACATTTCGAGCGGCACTTACACGGGCAGAAGTTAATATTGGAGACCGACCACAAACCCCTCGCTTACCTCGCGCAGGCGAAACTGTCGAATGGATGCTTGAAAGTGTTGGTCGCTGTTCTTACACCAATATTAGATGCAAATCAGGAACGGAGAAGGTATGCGCCGATTTCATGAGCCGAAGCGCTGAAATGGTGTAAATCGTGCAGTAAATAATCGTATATTGTGCGTGTTCATGTCCGTAATCAGCCTGTAGCGTTTTTAGTATTTGTTCTGCTGTTGCGCGTATTAATGTACATTTGCAATCGGAGTAAGAATGGGGGAATAAAATTCCGATTTTATTCTCAGGCTTGGGGTGTCAAGTTCCTCAAGCTTAAGCTGACCAGATGTATAAACGTAGGGTTATTTCAACGTGTTTGATGTGTGAACAATCTCCGCCAACAGTTTCGAGTGATTATGTAAGTCGCCAGAAAACTCAGTTTTCTGAGCCCAACCTCTCACCCATGGGTTGTATACATTGGTCAGAGATCAAACGGAAAGCCGCAGATAAACTGGACGCGGTCTACCTCCACCACGTAGACAGACAAAACATTGACAGCTTAGTTGAATGGGTTAGTCCACCGCACCCAGTTAAGCAAGAGGGTGGGCCTAAATCCTAGATTCAAAGATATTAAATGACTTAGTATACCAGGCAGTTTGTAAGGAGACATCGCTGTTACGAATATACTCCGGGACATGCCACTCGTTATATTGGCGGGAATCGAAGGACAAAGGATTGGGAACAAAGAACGGAAGCTTCAAAGGAAGCTTTCTGGGGAACAACTTCCAGTTGGCTGTAGGAGGTCTGAGTCTCCAAGGAAAAAGAGAGAGAGAGAGAGAGAGAGAGAGAGAGAGAGAGAGAGAGAGAGAGAGAGAGAGAGAGAGAGAGAGAGAGAGAGAGAGAGAGAGAGAGAGAGAGAGAGAGAGAGAGAGAGAGAACAGCCTGAGTCGCTGAGTCGACGAACAAACGAGGAGGTAGAGAGATAGACTGGAGTGAAACTGTCAGTACAGTCCGAGTAGACAAGTCCGAGTCGACGAACATACGAGGAGGTAGAAGAGAAGTAGTCGGGGAGGAGTGGAAAGAGGAGTAAGGAGAAGCAACTCTGAGAGAATAGACAGACGGAAAGAATCAGGAGATGAGTAAAAACCAAGGACAGGAAAAAAAATTCTCACCCCATAACTAATTTGATACGGTAGGCTCAAAGGGTCGAGCGAAAGGGGGGCATTGTGAAGTTCGAGTGATTGAATATTTGATTGTCAATTAAATTGTTGTTATTTCATTTCACTCTTTGTACTATTATTATTTAATTGTCGACATTGCTGACTGGGGGTTCAGAACTATATGCCAACATTCACTAACTTCTGAACCATAATCGAGCCTGGGTGGGTACCACATGTAAATCAATATTGGGAACACCCACCCCAAATTCTTACAAACCATACAATGGTATAACAACAACCGTCACAATTTTCAAATTAGTTTAACTCCGCTAAGCAACAGGACAAGCATTGTTTATGAAGGCCATGCACTGCGGTGTCGTGTGTGTACAAACAAACAAACAAACACAGAAACAATGTTTATCCTAAAAAAAGGATGAATTGGGGAGTCCGCAAATAGACCCTTTTCACACCCAACCAAGTAGTAAGAGCGGTCCCTTGTGTTGATTTGACATTTTAAGAACGAGGCCAAATGTGCAAAACCAGTGTCTGACTGCAAAAAAGGTGACATATAGGATGCTTTTATATATTTGAATGCATTAGCTTGAAATGGTTATCCATTAACATACTAACAAAAATCTTTCATTATCCCATATTTTGTTTTGCATAAATATGTTTGCTGATAAATTTGTTCAATATTCCAAGATACACGCTACTTATCGTACAAAATTAATTATTAATGAGGTCTGCAAGTGTCTATCAAGTCTATTTTGTGGCACAAAATATTTCCATTCATGAAGACGATGTTGCTCTGTATTCATAAAGTTTTCTTCAGGCAGATACTTAATATTAGTGTCAGTTCATTTAATTTCCAAACAGTTTAGTTGAAAGATATTTTATTGCCCTTTTAATAAGCATTTGGGACTGGGCTACAAGCTCTCCAACGTATATTAAGCTCTGCCACTTAAAACATAATTAACACACACACCAACATTTTCAAGGTCCTTGTAGTTAATATGATTGTATCAAATACAAGTCTTGAGCATATCGCACATGCACAGGAAGAGAATATTTGATAAGGAATAAAAACAGGGGATTCGTACAAGAAAATATGTTTATGCTTAGAACCAAAAGAAGACACATTTTCAATTGCGCCGCTGATATTGGATGTGGTGTGAGTGGTGTGCCGATGTGCTAGAAAGCTAGAAGGTATTACCAAAACAGAATGTTCGTCCTTGAATATGGTGGTCGTATTAAAATGCTGGTGTTTTCAGTGTCAGGCATGGTCAGGTTTTATTTATTCATACTTTAATGCGAAATAACTCTCTACTTATACAAGTAAATATAGTAACTTTTTTAAGTAATGATATCGCTTTCTGGAACTTACGTGGCCTCTGTAATCAAACATTTAGGATCCTACATTATTTTAAATCTGGCAGCAAACAATAGCTATTGATATACGTAATTTTCACTATCATTGCTAATTGTCATTATAAATTAATACGTTACAAATGATATGTTGTACTTGTCGCATCGGTCAATGCATTACCGTCGATGATCGCTTATAAGACGATTCGAACTGCAAACTGCATGATACGCAGGCAGATCTGGGTAAGTACACTTTGTTGGAAGACATCAGCAAAATAAAAAAGATAGAACTTGTTCCGCAGTCGCATTATGTGACAGCATATCAAGATATTTGCTCTTTGCAATTTAACTTGACTTATAAGCGATCATATAAGGTATTTAAGACACATTTTTGTGAATGCAGTTTTATAATAAAAATTATATGTTGCTTATGGTTAAGACAAGACGCGCATCTCAGTTTAGTTTTACTTTTTATTGATCTTCAAATCTCATACATACTTTAAAGCATTTGAAACAAGCTAAATGGAATGTGTTGTTTCGACATCTCTATGCAGATCATCATGTATAATAGCAGGTCTTCCATTTGACGCCGAGGGTCTCCTTTCAACATTTTCTTTGGTCTTGCAGTTGACACAGAGGATCGGTCCCCTTTCAACATTATTGTTTGGTCTTCCAGATTACACCAATGGTCCCCTTTCAATTTTTTATTTGGTCATCCAGTTCACACTGAGTCTCTCCATTCAAGATATTTTTGGTCTTCCATTTCGCACGAAGTGTTACCCTTCAATATTTTTTTTTATTTAAGTCCCTATAGTTTGTATACACGATTGGAATACCGTCACACAATATAGCACACCTTTGTAAATAATAATTTTAATAGATTGCACCTAAAGACCTCAGTCAGATGCAATAAACATTCTTCACACGTGCATACTTTACACCACTGAAAGTGTTATTCCTTATTTTGAATAGAGATCGAAGGTTAAGATTTGATAAATTACAACAACGTCTTAAAGGTGTCAATAGCATGAAGACCTTATGACTCAAGAATCAAGGTTTGTTTATTTTTCAGTTTTTAAATCATTTTGGTTTTCTCATCTAAACAGATCTAATTCTAAAATGTTTAGAAATCCTATCTCTTACAGCCATACCGATCCAGATAATTTGAATTCTGTTTTACAAAATGAGTTCAACATAATCATTGACAGATATTGAAATAATGCTAAAAGTTGTCTGATGTGCTCATAGAAGACCAAAAATCATCACATGACGACCGTAAAACAAAATCTTAAAGATGAGAGTGACTCTTAAATAAATTTTAAAAATGCAACTATAATTTCAGAAACCAACGTTTATCCACAACACCATTGGTCATAACCACATGGTATGGCGAGCTTTCTTTTAAATATAAGGCTGCCAGAGTTTGGAACAACCTGCCCAATGAATACGGAACAAAAACCGATTTCGTCAGGGTCACATTTTCAACTTGTAAATTTCAGATTTTGTCTGAAATTAAAACTTTTATATTTTAAATGGCATTCTTGTCATATCTATTCAATCCATGCATTCAGCATTTCCATTCGAGATGCATGCACACAGTAAATATTAGCGAATTTTCTTTTCTGTATCCCATATATGCAGGGAGTAAATCCGAACCCTTTCTACATCCCAAGGATGCAGGGAGTAAATTCGGATCTGTTCTACATCCCCAGTATGCAGGGAGTAAATTCGGATCTGTTCTACATCCCCAACATGCAGGGAGTAAATTCGAACCCTTTCTACATCCCAAGGATGCAGGGAGTAAATTTGGATCTGTTCTACATCCCCAGTATGCAGGGAGTAAATTCGGATCTGTTCTACATCCCCAGTATGCAGGGAGTAAATTCGGATCTGTTCTACATCCCCAGTATGCAGGGAGTAAATTCGGATCTGTTCTACATCCCCAGTATGCAGGGAGTAAATTCGGATCTGTTCTACATCCCCAGTATGCAGGGAGTAAATTCGGATCTGTTCTACATCCCCAGTATGCAGGGAGTAAATTCGAATCTGTTCTACATCCCCAACATGAAGGGAGTAAATTCTATATCCTGGAGCACGCACTGAGTAAATTAGGATCTATTCTATATCAACAAGCACGCGGGGTTATTGAACGCTTAATTACCAAAGCTTCTTTTAAAAACTCTACACAAAATTGCATATATCTATGACCGAGCCGCCACGTATGTCTGTATCTACCACCATTATTGCACTGACATATATAGTAATACAGATATTCAGACGAATACATAAAGTCTATATTTTTCCATAAGTCTATTGATAGTGGCTCAAGCATGTTGTTTGACCTAAGCATTTCACCAGGACTGCGCTTTTTCAAACTATCATGTACCAATCTACAGGGCTCTTACATGATCTTGAATCCAAATCAACATATTCCTACAGTAATTATCATCGTCTAAAATGTGAACATGTGTGATAAACACTTTCCAAATCTTGTAAAACTGAAGTTTTATTTTTTGGTCCTCCAAATCTTTAACTCGTTCCTATTGATTCCCATTAAACTATTGCATCAGTGTTTCAAGAATTAAACAAAACATGAATTCAAGCTTTGTATCTCAGTGAATATTATCACAGGTGTCATATGGCGCAGGGACAGGAAGACCGTGCTGTTACGGAGTTGAACGAGTTCATTTCAGTGAATGGAAATGAACGTGAGGCTTCGCTGTGTAAATTTACGTCATAGGACGATCTAACAACAATCGGTGTCTGAAGGATGAAATTCACAGGGTTAGATAAAATGTTCGAATTATGCCCCTAATTATGCGGAGAGGAAATTAGATGATATGGATTAAACATAAAACAATCATTTACAATGACTAGCAAATCAAACCCATCAAGGATATCCCGATGAATCTCTAAATATTGTTATTTCTTTGGAAAGAAGAAATCACTACCATTCCACCAACCTTGTAAATTCTTCTTTAAGAAGGGCGTTGCATGGCAATAATCTTTGTCTAAATTTCGAGTTTCACGAAATTTGTTTAAAAATCTCCTACCCTTTTAACCATCGATTCAGTTTAATGATTAATCAAACAAGTAATATTTTGATTTAATTGTGTAACATGAATATGGTTATGTATGGCCATGGTTTCGAAATATAGAACAATATACCTAAATCACACTCGGGTATCGTTGTGCACACACACATACACAAACACACACACACACAAATAAACAAACACACACACACACACACAAAACCCGAGTACGTGTATTTAATAAATCAAGGGATTTATACAATAACGTGACAGTAATATTGCAACTATCCTCATACGCCATTTGAAAATGGCAAATTAAAACCTTGGAATATAATTGGTGTTGTCTGTAAATGTGCACAAACGTTTTATACTTTGCCTTATTCGCTGGGGACAGAGAGTGAGGGTGGGTTACCTTTTCATCGTGCGAAAGGTATATAAGCTGTATAGTAATTTCATCGTGCGAAAGGTATATAAGCTGTATAGTAATTTTAGGAGTAAATTAGCACAATGCCCCTGTCACAGAGGCTTAAAACCTTGGAATATTATTCTGATGACGTGTACAAGGGTTTATAGCTTTAATTCTTCCAGTGGAATGTATGTCGAGGGTGTAAACTGTATGATCCATATACAAACTTTGGAAGATAATTCTTCCTAGAAGTGGCCTCAAACAAGAAGCTATCAAAACTTTGACTCTATTAACATAGGGGCTGACCCACCTCCTTTGACGGTAGCATGCAGCTGATTGGTTATACGCTTAAAGACAGTTTGTGAGCTACACCTCGTCTTGCTGAAAACAGGTACTCTTAATTGGAACTAAGATCAAAGCTGTTTGGTTAAGAGTGTACTCTTATGGTGCAGTACTGGAAAGGATGCTGACTAAAGCGATGCTGCAACGGCAGTGTGAATGTTGATGGTCATGAGATCCTCCGACACAGTGGTGTTATTGCTTTATTAATGAAGCTTAAACAAGTGGAGAACAACTTGCCAAGGGTACTGCTGAACTATTCAGTAAAAATTTAAATGAAAGATATTTGATTAATTATGTGCGAAAGACTATGTATAAGAGGAGATTGTTTACACGCACACCAAGTCCCCATTGTAGACGATCCAACCCTGCACATGTGCCAGAGGTAAGAAAAAGAGCGGTTGAGATCTATAGACTGCCATCCTTCGTACAACGACAAGGCAGAGTCAAAGCATCTATAAAAGATTATCGCTTTTTGGAGTTGAAAACCGGCCTAGGTGCATTCCACCGCGAATCGCCATTGAGGGCTATTATATTGCCTCTAATGTATCGCGAAAACGAGTCTAAGCTAAGCAAATGGAGAAAAAATATGGCGTCCTACTGTACATCGTGTAAAGATCTGAGCTGTTTGTCAAATATTTACTTTACATTCGTTGAGAATGTCATCACGGGTGTTCAGGGAAGGAACAGATGACAAAAGGATTTAAGTAGTACAGTGAGGGAAATGTTCATTTTCTTAAACGTAAGATGATTTACGTCCAGTATTGAGTGTCCATTCTCTTTACAGCACACAAACTTCAAGTTAACGATAGAGAAAAGAAACTATTTAAAGCATGAATGTCGTTTCTGATTAGGTGTGGTTCAATTGTACAACTATGATCAATCAATACTGCGGTCAAAACACGCTGTCAAAATAAAACATTTACAAAATGTGCATAGTGACACAAACTGCCCTTTTAACCAGCCACGATCCCTTATCAGTAGAGACTTTGTGGTGTGCTTTAAATAATTTTGGGTACATGTCTTTATGCTTGCATTTTGATTTGTATCAGAAGTGCACAACCTGGTTGTCTTGTTATGGTGTTTGGTGCTTTTAGTGCCTGGCAGCGGAAGGTGCTGGGTTTTCCCTTTAAATGACATATATTTTCTTTTCTGAATCATTTGTCAACTAACGCTATAGATATACGATTTTATTCATACGAACACATATTTTTGTTTCCTTAATAGACTGACAGTTATATAATGACCCACAAAACAGCACTTTATATATATATATATATATATATATATATATATATATATATATATATATATATATATATATATATATATATATATATATATATATATATATATATATATATATATATATATATATATATCATTACTTATAATTAATATTTTTGTGCTGTTGGTAGATGGATGAATTATAACACACAATATGTAAATGGTCTGGAAGCGTCACTGATCGCTTATATTTTGCCAGGTTGGGGTTTGAAATGCCCTGTCTCAATTAATAAATTGCTAAAGCATTACAAGTTGAATATGTGACATCACATTTGTTGGTTCATGCGGTAGGATTGGACTCAACGCCGTTTTAAGAAGTCTGGGGCCCTAGGCACAAACTCTAACTTTAAGAGTAACCAGATTTGCGTCTCAATCTCTCAGTCTCAGATATTATTGCATTTCCATGTTGATGTGTGTCATTTTGTTACATTTATTAATATAGTACTAAACTGCTATCACAACCGACACCACAATTTTGTTTTTGGGCCGCCACGGGGCCTCCTGATGCTTGCGGCCTTAGGCACCTGCCTGGCGTGCCAATGCCTTAAAACGGCACTGATTTGACATATGGAGTTTGTCGAACAGATTTTTCACGATGGCTTTGTGTTATTGACTTGTATGAACATACATCAGAATATCGTCAATAATTGGTGCCCAAAAGGTCAGATACCACACGTCTGCGCTTGCTAAACTGAAATGCATGCCTTTAAACTTATACAGTTCTATATGGGGTTGTGACTCCAGATCAAAACTTTGTTTACCTAAAGGTTGTTTGGCTTTTGTGCCTATTGAGTAGCCTCAACTGACTCTGTTGTACTTAAATTTATTTCATATATTATTAACACAATCTGTCGGTAAACACGTCTGGAAACTTATTTATAATTTTCATGGCTTGACGACCCTGACCTTCGGCTAACTTTAGCCACATGTTGACCTTATCTCTTTCTTCTTGTATTATCCGTTAATAGCATTCTAAGGCGATTATTTTACTACGATCTTCCTTTAATTCGCCACATTTTATTCTTTACCATGGATATCTATACGTATCGTTCTAACATATTAGTGTGAAATATTCTCTGTTTACCTCATATGCTTTTTCTGCAGACCTTTCGCCAATGACCTGTTTGATTTCTTTGGGCCCTTACCATTGGACGAATATCTTATTTTTTTCTACCACGTTAATAGCATTCTAAGGCGATTATTTTACTACGGTCTTCCTTTAGTTCGCCACATTTTATTCTTTACCATGGATATCTATACGTATTAGTGTGAAATATTTTCTGCTTACCTCCAATGCTTTTTTTGCAGACATCTCGCCAATGACCTGTTTGATTTCTTTGGGCCCATACCATTGGACGAATATCTATTTTTTCTACCAGTGCTGAAGGACTACCAATTAATCACCTACGCAAAGTTCCTAGTTCGCCTTCTGCGGTCATCATAATTTGCAGGCATACTTTGCAAGTTTGTATTGCGTCATTAGACACGTAGGCTCTAATATTTTGTGTAAATCAACACAGTATTAGAAATTCGTTTTTGTTCCTTGTCCGCGATATAGCCAGACCATAGTTTGCGCAGAATACCCACAGGACCAAAAATTGTCCTATCGTATACTTCGAAACGCAACAATCCCAGGCTTTATTGAGACTTTATTATTTTCCTAGATAGGAAAACAAAATCGCATATTAATATCGTTCCGGTAAATGTCTCAACCAAGCCGTGACATATTGGATGAATCAGTGTTGTGTCTGTCAATTCAATTGATAGTAAATTCCGCCTAAAGGTTTGAAGTGAACCGAGCCCTCATAATCCGTTTGATCCCAATTCACTCACCTTACCTTGCTTAACATGTTAATAAGTGCTTTGGCCACATGTACGGTTTCAGTAATTGATTATACTGTCGCTTCTGGGAATCAAGTTAGGAAATCCACAAAGTTGAGGTCATATTGGTATTTCAGGTGTATAACAGGAAATATGGTTCTCACACAACATCTATGGTTATCCTTTATAATGGGGGTATCTATTAATGACATTTCGTCTTTTGGTACTCTGATTATTCTCCCATTTCAAGCAGTCTTCTGGCAAATGTCGCGTGATCGGATGAATCGTGCTACTAGTATATTGTAGCGGAACACTCTCTCGGATAAACTTTCCCGAATCTCACTATCTCGGGTTCTTTATTATAAGTCTTGTAATAGGAGTGATACCCCGCTGAATCTGTCTGATGACTGTCACTCAAGTGTATGACAGATTCCTACCACAGTGGGATACCGTCTTATGACTTTTTGGGTGTCGCCGACTTTGTCAAAGACTAAACGCAGTGTCGCAGTCGCCGACTTATTGCAGAGACACCGACTGTGGCAGTCTCGGTCGCCGACTTGTCGCAGAGTCACCGACTGGTTACAGACATGCCGCGGTCTTGGTCCCTGATTTGGTCGCAGGATGGCCGACTTGTTGCAGGACTGCCAACTGGTCTTCCTATAGTCCCCGACTGTCGCAGTCTCAGCCGCCGACAGGTCGCACGGTCGCAGACTGGGTCTTCTTCTTGTCACCGACGGGTCGCAGTCGTGGTCCCAGACTTGGTCGCAGTGGCCGACTGTATCGCAGGATGGCTGCTCAGTCGTCAACTGGCCTTTATCTAGTCGCAGACTGTGTCGATGTCTCGGTAACAGTCACCGATTGGGTCGCCGACTTGGCGCGGGTTCGCCGACTGGTTAAAGATTTTTCGTGGTCTTGGTCGCTAACTTGGACGCAGTCGCCGACTTGACTCAGAGTCATCAACTTGTTGTAGGGTTACCAACTGGTTGCACGGTAGCAGACTGGGTCTTCTTCTCGCCACCGGGGTCGCAGTCGTGTTTGCAAACGACGACTGTGTCGCTGAGTCGCCGACTGGTCACAGAGTTGCAGACTGGCCTTCCTCTAGTCACCAACTTTGTCGCTGTCTCGGTCGCTGACACTGACTAGGTCGCTGACTTGTCGCAGGGTCGCCGACTGTGTCATAGGGGAGCGGGTTGATCGCAGAGTCGCAGACTGTGTCGCCCACTTTGTCGCCCACTTTGTCGCCCACTTTGTCGGTGGGTCTCCGACTACTCTACCTCTGGTAGTACAGTATCTGACTGTGTCTTCTTCTGGTCACCGGCTGGGTTGCTGTCTCGGTCGCCGAGTCGCGATGTTATCCGCTTGAGATCGAGAGAGAGAGAGAGAGAGAGAGAGAGAGAGAGAGAGAGAGAGAGAGAGAGAGAGAGAGAGAGAGAGAGAGAGAGAGAGAGAGAGAAATAACGAAACAATAGCTATCCTCAGTCTAAAACGTGTTTTGTCGTACGACTTCTGTGTTTCTTGGACGAGCCTTGTAGCGGCGTGCTGCTTGTCGATGAAAGACCTTGTCCCTAACCTTTCAGATTCCTGGCATAGCTCTCTCCTACCTAACTGAATACGACCAAGTGTGCTTACTCTGGCGGGGTGATTATACTGCTACATTGCAGGGGAGGTCTTCACTCTACGCCGATTCCTAACACACCACCATTTCAGCCACAATTGGCCCGTATATATACCCAGGCGGAATCACCTGACCTAAAACTAAGATGTTAGATGGCCCTACAATGTCAGCCAAACATTTAAAATCACAACATAAACTTTAACGAAACGAAATATTAAATAACGAAACGAAAAAGTAAAGTCAATGGGGTTTCCTCGTTGCATAACTCACTCCTCCACTATATGTGCTTCCACGCACATACTAATTGTAAAATAAGAAAATTTAAACAAATGAATATAATCACTTGAACCAAAGTTAAATAAGTTAAATATAAGAAAACACAATATTAAAAAAATCACTAAAGAATTAATGTTCAGTATACATCTCCATCATTATTTCCCTATGATGTCCTAATTACACATTGGAATGTTCTGAATGCATTTACTGCACCATCAGCTGTTCTTGACTCTCACTTGTTGCCTTTGTTCACTTGGACAACTTCTGCCATGGTGTCGATGGGATAAGGTTCAACAAGACTGGTATTATCACGATCGTTGTTTCCTTAATTTTTATCCATACATTCCGAAGTCTCAGAGTCCAATTCAATCGCTCATTTAGTGACTTCATTACGTCATAGGTATCTCTTCAAGCGATCCATGTGGACTACGAGGGGCTTTCCATTCTGTAATTGCCGTCACTCTACCTGTCAACGACTTCGTATGGCCCATACCACCATATCTTTAATTTCGGCGAAATTAATCTTTTTCTTATCTGCGAAAACAACCAGACAAGATCGCCTGTCTGCAATCTCTCCCATCTGGTCCTGCTATTATAATAGTGCTTCTGTCACCGCATGTTGCAATGTGAAATTTCTAATCTTCTTTCCAATGATTAAATCCATTCATGCGAAATACTGTAGCATTGATTAGGTGGTTTTCCAAACACAGCATCTAACGATAAGTCTGCCTCTTTTGGAAATCTTGAAGTCTTGTACCATCGTTAGGTATAGGAGGTGCTCGACCCAGTCTCTGTCGTTTTTCAACGAAATCAGATAGCATGCCCTCTAGCGTTCGGTTCATCCTTTACACCATGCCGTCACCTTGCGCTTGGTACGGACTTGTCCTAATTTTTTCGATTCCAAGGAGTCGAGAAATTTTATGAAAGAGCTCACTCTCATACTGTCGTCCTAGATCCTTGTGAATCTGTCGTGGCGACTTCTTCTACTATCAGTTTTGCTTCCTGGAAAGGCATGGGGAATATCTCAGTCCATTTTGTAAAGTAGTCGGCCATCACAAGAATATCAACATTTCCATTTTCAGTCTTTGGAAGTAGCCATAAGATGTCAACAGCTATGCGTTCCATTGAAACCCTTGACGAAATCAGCTGCACTGGAGACACCTTTTCTGTCCTGGTGACTTTCGTTTCTTACAGGCCTCACATCTCTGGGTCCACAGTCGCACATCTTTCTTAAGTCTGACCCAATAATACTCTTCTCTGATCTTTTGCAGAGTTTATCTGATGCCAATGTGTACTCCACTTCGCCTGTCGTGCGCCATACGTAGATTATCATTTTTCTTATATCGTGCAACAAACGCTTGACTGTGAACTTCTCCACCGTTGTTCGCCTCCCATCTGCGACTGAGTATGGTGTTCTTTATCTCTAGCTGGTCATACTGAATCAAGAAGATTTTCACCAGCACACCATATCTAACTGACAATTTTCTTCCCACGGTGGTCGCGTCTTGCGTTCCGTTCCACCCAGATCATCACAATTGCGACATCCTTGTCGGATTTCTGGTCCTTGGAGAATTGGTCTCCTCCACAAGACATATGTATCATAGCTACTGGCCTATCAGTCGAAACACTCCATTCCTTGTCTGTCAGTTGTTCAGAGAGTAAGTCTCTAGATGCCTGAAACAGTTCTTAGAAATGAGTCGGTATTCCAATCCGCGACTCCTTATTCTGAAGACGACGAACTATCTTACTCCTAACTAAGTCTACGATCTCTCCGACCTTTTATAGGACAGCCATGTTTGTCCCAGCATAAAACATCTGGTTATCTGCAGTCTCATTCAGTATCCTCATGGGCAAATTCTTTTCTCCAGATCTAACTAGCGTTTTCCAGACTAAGACGTCGTGGCGCTCTCCAAACTTCTGATACTGTCATATTACTCCAATTTCCGGCACTGCTGAAGACGACAGCTTGTGAAGTTTTCCTAGAACGGTCATTTCGTGCATCGTTGGAATGTTCATTGTATTAGCAACAATTACTCTGGCGCATTCCTCCTTGTCCTTTAAACGTACAAGGTATTTTCGCCTGGCCGACGAAATGGCATTTCTTCTTAACATCAAGTTGACACGAGTTAAACTTAAGAAAGTCTTATCCAAGTATTCCTTCTGCTGGGATGTCATGAACCAGCATTTTATGTCGTTGACGAAAGCCATGTAGGTTTATTTTGAAAAGTCCTTTCTCGTCGATCGACATAGGTTTACGGTCTGCGATATTGATTTTCCATCTTACAGTTATCATGTCTGGCCTTTTTCCGATTCGATCGTTCTATATACGTCTCTAGATTTGATAGTTACTGTAGCACCTGTATCAATAAGTTGATAGAAACAAGTCCATTGAATGGTGCCTGCCACAAATAACCCGACGTCAGCATCCGACGATCGGTTTCCAAGTTGATATGAAACTTTATCCCTCTTGCGTCTCTGCCTCTAGTTTTTGTCGTATCTCATGCGACCCGTCGTCTGTGGAGACGGTCGCGAAGTACTGTTACATGACTTCTTATCAGGGAAGTATTTTTAAAAATCGATTGTTCTATATACGTCTCTAGATTTGATAGTTACTGTAGCACCTGTATCAATAAGTTGATAGACACAAGTCCATTGAATAGTGCCTGCCACAAATAACCCGACGTCAGCATCCGACGATCGGTTTCCAAGTTGATATGAAACTTTATCCTTCTT
Source organism: Potamilus streckersoni (assembly GCA_016746295.1). Taxonomy (NCBI): domain Eukaryota; kingdom Metazoa; phylum Mollusca; class Bivalvia; order Unionida; family Unionidae; genus Potamilus; species Potamilus streckersoni. The sequence continues at coordinate 2,324,027 of JAEAOA010001492.1, read as the reverse complement.
GCGTCTCTGCCTCTAGTTTTTGTCGTATCTCATGCGACCCGTCGTCTGTGGAGACGGTCGCGAAGTACTGTTACATGACTTCTTATCAGGAAAGTATTTTTAAAAATGTATCAGCTGTCCTCGTTCGTAACAAATAAGTTCGTCATGGTTTCTGTTTGTGTCGCTCTGAGACTTTCCTCGGATTTTGTTTTGTAATCCTAACTTCAGTCGTAAATTCAGCGACCAATCTTCGCAGCTTCATCATTTGCTCTCTCAGTTCACTGATCGTGGGCCATCGTTCCGCATCCTATGACAACCTTCCATGGACATGCCATTTTCCTCCCTGTCGTTGTAGCTCAGTTCTAGCGAACGTCTCTAAGTATCGTTAATCGTAGCGGGTCTCGCCTGTTGTATTTTTAAAATCATGCCAGAATCGTCCAGGTCATCAATAAATTGTTTTTAGCGAGTGTATCAACCAAACCAAAACTCGTCTCAGGATACAAGCTGCCGTATAGCCGCAAGCCCTGGTAAATATTCTCCGTTCTTGCGACTTCTACTCCTTAGCTGAACTCTGTATAACTCGGTCTAGTTTGGGGGTGTGAACCAACTAATTAAGAATACGACTCCATCTCAGGCAAAGCCAACGATTGTTGTGCTTCACATGTCAATGCTACACCCAAATGCAGTTTCTTTTTATCCTCTGTCCAAGAATTTAGGGTTGAGCCCATTTCGAAGTGAGTGATAATATCCAACATGGTTGTCATTCAGTCCTACGGCATCGGAGTTAAAGACTGGTCTCTTCAAGGTTTTCTGCGAAAGATTAGTCGCCTCATCGCTTTATTCCTTAACTTTACTTTGTTCTCAGCTCTCTTTCTGTCTTTGAGAGCTGCCTGTACAGCTTTTCTTGTCGCCGTGGTATATGCTATCTTCTTGGTCTCCTGCGACTCCAATGGTGTCGACATCATTTGTCCCCTAAAGTGAAACTGTCGTCAGGGGGAGATTCTTTCTCTTGGCTATTCTCCGGCCTTCCTGGTCGTCTCCACACTCATAGCCATAGTCCCCTTCCTTGCAGTAAGTCTTTTCTCTAAATTTTCGGATTCCTTCGTCAAGCGTCGAAACTCGTCTTCAAAAGGAACCGATGTCTTTACCTCCATCTCGGGTGAAAACATTCAGTCACCTATATGTGACCCGTATAACCATCTTGAATTTGTCTTCTACTCCTCGACCTATCCCACCGCTGCCACCAATTTGTAGCGGAACACTACCTCGGATACACTGCCGAAAGTCTCTTTATCTCGGGTTTTTTATTATAGGTCTTCTATTAGGGGTGATACCCCGTTGAATTTGTCTGATGAATGACACTCTAGAGTGTGACAGATTGCTACCACAGCGGGATACCGTCTTATTCTTGGTTTTTTGGGTGTCGCCTACTTGGTCACAGACTAGTCGCAGGGTCGCTGATTTGTCGCAGTCACAGACTTGCCACAAAGTCCCCGAGTGTCACAGTCTCGGTCTCCGACTTTTCACAGAGTCGCCGACTGGTTTTAGACTTGTTGATAACTTGGTCACAGTCCCCGACTGTGTCACCGAATTGTGACAGTGTATCCGACTTGTTGCAGGGTCTCCGACTGGTATACCTCTGGTCGCCAAATGTCGCCGTCTCGGTCGCCGACTGGTCACACAGTCGCAGACTTGGTCTTCTTGTCGCCGACGAGGTCGTAGTTGTGGTCGCCCACTTGGTCGCAGTCTTCGACTGTGTCGCAGGTTCGCCGACTGGTCGCAGAGTCACCGACTGGCCTTTCTGTAGTCGCCGATTGTGTCGTTGTCTCGGTCGCAGTAACCGACTGTGTCGCAGGGTCACCGACTAGTCGTAGGATAGCCGACTAATCGAATGGTCGGTGAAAGGTTTCGCTCTGGTCACATTCGCCGAATTGCTAAGTCATTTGTGATATACACACAGCGTTCGATAGTTCTGGTCTGAAAAGGCATCTCTCTCTCTCTCTCTCTCTCAATCCATCGATCGATCGATCGACGGGAATGCGATCAATAGTCTGATTTATTAACATATATGGAAATTTCCAACCAAAACCTTTCGTCATCCTTAACTAAACTTCGCTTTACCGAGGCATTCGTACATCCAGTGTCCCTTTATGAACGTTACCTATTGACAGTTGGCTAGATCACTTACGACAGAGACGTGTGCCGATTGACTGCATAACATTCCGACCGATCTGCGCAATCTTATACCATACCGTTTATGAATTATCACGTGGACAATTTTTCACATTTGTCGCTTCGTAACAACCCTCTGTGTTTATAGCTTCCGGTAATCTTTGAACAACCCTTTTGATGCGCACTATTATACAAGATGTGGCGCTACTCCTTACATTTGTCTATTATTACGATGGGTACATTTTTGAGACTTCAAATAGTTCAAACGTTTACTAACACCAGATTTGTTCTTAGGTTCTCTGATATTCTGACCTACAGATTGATTACCAGAGTTAATGTCTTTGGAGACAACATTATACAACCCCATCGAGTTCGACGTCTTTACTCAACAGCTAAAGTTACAATGACTGAGTCATCTAATATGAGACTCGTCAAAGTAGGAATACTGTGATATCCATTATTGATATCAAAGTTTTTCATGACAACGATGGTAACTGATTATTAATATGATAACCATGTTCAAACATGTTCGAAAAAATAACATTATCATTGGATTATAAAACTGAAGCATTTCTTATAATTTACAGGACACAGCTTATAATTTAAATATGTTCGTCTGTAAGATGTCCTACTTGAAACAGACTATATTTTATCCTATAAAATGACGATAGAATAAATCCAAAGTATTCAGTATTTAGAAGAATTATATCACATAGAAAGGAAAGCAAAACCTATAGCCTTTTTACTTCCGCATACCTCAATTGATGAATACTGTTTCAGTAAAGTGAACAATTTATAGAAAAGACACATCTAAATTTTGATGATATCTATCAAAAAGCCGTGTAACTGCTATGGTTGTGGTCTAATCCATGGCCAGAAAACTGCAGACAAATGTGTATCTCACTATATGCTGAAACGGATTAGCTGAGAGAGATGGTGAATCTGCACATCGCCGTTGGCAAATGCAAATGAGTCGTCGACGCTATATGTCGTTTCTTCTCTATTGACCTGAGGAACTTGTGGCAATATGATCATTGTTTCCTTAGCCGGTTAGGATCGTGAATATTGTCCCGGTACTCGCGTAGCGATTCGTGAAGGAACCCTCTTTACCGGCTGATATAATGTTTCCCATACGTTCATAGCAACCGATTCATACTGAGTTCAAACCTATTACATCCGACAGAAGAGCTCACATTGCAAACTCTTGCGATTAATTCATATAGCGATCAAGCCCTATTCAAAAGTAACATCGCATATGGATCACCACGCTGGCACAAACAATGCGAAGGCTAAAATTCGTAGTTTACGATATGCGTCTCTGATAATAAAAACATTCCAGTTAATTTGTGCATTATCGCCTTAAAATTAAAGGAGTCCTCAGCGGCGGGGTAATCTACTTCTAGCCATAGCTCTCGCTTATTAATATCGTCTCAGATGATGTAACTCGTTCCCGCGAAGCTGGCAGTGTTAGCACTGCAAAGTCCCTGGGACAGACTTAAAACGTATTTAGAGGCCTAGATTATCAAGACTGTCAGTGGAACTATCCCAATAAATGGTTCCAGCTTTGCCAAAATTCAATGCAAATTGTATGAAACGGAGACTCATACAATCACATCAACAATAACGACAATATCAGATTTTTCACTATCAGTCTCCAAGGCAGTCCTGGCTGAGATACTTAGGTCACTCTTTTGTTCTGTATAAACAGAGTCGTACGCACCCATGGTGTCAGCAATTCTTCAACCGCTGTCGTCTCGTGGACTGTCGTTTCACGTGAAGTTATGAAGGTCAACTCTTTTATGCTAGCTGATAGGGACACCGTCCACTGAGAGGGTCTCAACGTCAACACACATGCGGTGAGGCTTTCACCTACTTCGTCCTTGTTCGGCAGTCGCAGCTGCAATCCAGTTATAGACGAAGAGATATTGAGATGTAGCTGCTCGCGAAAGAAATACCTGACGTGTGAAAGTATCTGCATCAGTTTCGGGTTGACACACGTAGGTTCAGACTGTGGTGGAACACGGTGCAATTCACATAGTCACTTGCTTGTCGACCGATGCTGTTACAAGACAGCCAAATATTCTACTCTGAAAAGATCGTAGTCACAATTTATGCTACCATGACAATCACTTTGGCGAAACGCCTGTGGCAAACACCTTTCCCTCAAGGAATGTAGCATCATATATCAGTGAAATAATAAAATCCAAACAACAAAACTCGTGTGATTTTCCAAAGATATGCTGTCAAGGAATTACTACAAAAGCTATGAACAGATGTTAGGCTTTTTGTGATTCTTCGAAAAAGTACTGCATTCGTTTCAAAGACCGTGACATTTGTAAAGATGTGACAGAAACTGACATTTTCTTTTGCAGTTCAGTGCGGCGACAGATGTTCATTCAGATCCATTGAACTATTATACTTAGAGAAGAACTTTCATAATGTCGCTATACCCAAAGCATAAAGACCGAAAAGTGTTTTAAGTGAAAAAAATATGTGAGTCCAAATCATCCTTAAACACAGAGACCGAAAAGCAGCGCGCCCTCTACGAAAACTACGCTGTTGATGGTATTAACACTACTCTAACGGCTGTGCCTCTGGGAAGCAATTTGGCGGGATTAGAAATATTCAATTATTATCGCCTTCTCCATTGTAATCGATCTTAATATCACAGCTTTAAGCTGTTAGATTTATGTAGCTAAATAGTGTTGTGAAATTTGCGTCTTGAATGAAATAAAGCTAAACGCAATCTAGGACCACCCGTCGAAGCTACTAGATGACAACCCTCCTTAGAGGAAAAATTAAAGCTTATCTTCGATGGAGTTGGCAAATACAAAACGAAGAACGATATAGCGACTGCATCGCATAATATATACACTTCCTTTGTAGTGGCACGAAACGACCTCGTAATAAGTTTAGTGGTGTCGTCTATAACAGAAAACGAAATGTACCTTATAAATGACAGAGCTATAGAAACATCACCTTTCTGACGAGAGTTCTATCACAAGTGTGTCCTGGCCATACAATATATATTCTTACTGCTGAAGCTACTTTAACATCTGACCTCATAAAAATTTGTGAACTATAGTGAAACGGTTAGCATCGCGAGCCCGCATTGCTGCGTAAATACCACATTCAACAACTGCCAAAGCTGACACGGTAAAAGTCGATAAAGGCAAAAGGGCATTTATCAGGATACACTGGTGGATATTTCATTTCTAAATAAAACTCACAATTTTTGAAGGCTTCATGGGGAGGACATATTAGAGACCGTTTGGAGAACTAAATCGCCTCTCATATCTCATAGGATCTACCTTTTCAATAAGTTCGTGCTGGAAGCCACATCTCTGAGAAATAAATATTTTATATAGTCTGAGATATGATTAATTTTTTTGCATTGAGTGATTGGATATGTTTTGTTTTGCATGGAGTGGAGTATTAATATTCGGCTTAGAAAGTCTTTCTATTAAGTTATACAATTATGAGCCAAATAAAATCGATTTAGTCATGCGTGGTAAGTAGGTGATTATAATAAAATTGTAGTAATCTGGCGTTTAAGAACCATTCAGCTGACAATAACTCTTATAATGAGGTCCTAGTATATAGAAGGAAACTGGACTTCAAGCCATGTTGAAATATGAAAAAATGAGAAAAATGCAAAATCCATATACTTCAACAATATCCATTATGGAGAAACAAGAATTTCAACCTGCCTTGAAGACAAGTTTGTTACTAACTGGATTTAAAATTATAAATCACAAAATCATATAGTAGCATACATGCTTCCTGTGTATTAAGAACATGTAATACATTTTGAGACTAAACTATAATACGCATGTAGGATTTTAATACGCGAATAATATCCAAAACAAGGCACATACCTTATTGTTATCATTTTAATATAGGGGCATATAGGTGTCACAGGTTTGTGTACAGGATGCAGATATACAACTATCGAGAATATCGGCAATCGATAGAACAGATGATAGAGATCAAATTGATCATTAAATTGCAAATTTATAAACACAAACATGCATTGAACACTATTGTTGTGCTGTAGGCATAATATATTTTGTACAGTTGATCAGTTATCTTAGAAGCAGAACAGTGATATTCATGCTTTATATTGCTATTATTGTTTTTGCTTTTCTTGCTTTTGCTTGTTTGATTTATTTATTCTACAATAGCCAGGATTATATTATTTGTTCTCAATGTAAAGACGCACTAGTTAAATATGGTACGATAGAAGTCTGTGTGGAATTTTGCAAATTTAAACGACAGCTATAAACTTCCCTATTCAAATAAGGTAAGAAACATGCCTTAGATAAGCAGTTGTGTAGTGCTAAATAAAGAAATGAGAAAAAGCAATAAAGAAGTAAAAATACGCATGTTACTGAGATAAGGTGGAACAATGGTGAGCGCAAATTAAAAAAAAAAAATAAGGGAACGCGCACAAAAGTAAGGGAACGCCGTTTCCTCGTGTTTTAACCGTTTGCACAGCACTGCACCCCTGTAGGCAGATTGACACAGGGGCGGTTCCTAGATGAAATAGGTTGTGCCTGAGTACTTGACAAGTAAGTTTTTTTTCCAGCTCGATGATTAAAAGTATGATCTGGAAACACTTAAAATGGAAGAGCCTTGAGAACTTTGAACCCTTGTCCTCCACTAAGTGGTCCAACCAGCATAGCCTTTATCTTCTGATATACAACCTATGCCGAGCCCCCAATCAATATTTATCTCTGGTTCGCTTCTGGGACAGATAGAAATGGAAAATAAAATTTCATCTTCTCTCTCTGTCCCTGTCTGTCTGTCTTTCTCTCTCTCTCCCTCTCTCTCTCTCTATGTATATATATATATATATATATATATATATATATATATATATATATATATATATATATATATATATATATATATATATTATATATATATATAGTTATATATAGTTATATATAGTTATATATATATATATATATATATATATATATATATATATATATTTATAGTTATAGTTATAGTTATATATAGTTATATATACACACACAGATTTTGTTTTGTAAAATAATTAACTGTTTTCTAGTATATTTGAATATATTTTCTTTATTAGGTCTGTAGGTTTGGGAAAGAAATTAATCTCAAATAGACAAAATACCTCATTCCCTAAGATCATTTATTTGAAACGTCTTTCTTATGATAAAAATCTTTAAATACCGATTATTCAACAGTATGATGAAAATTGTGATCTCATTTTTTAATCTCTCAATCTGTACGTCAATTAATGATAAGTTTTACTTCCGGTTCCCAGAAATAGTAATATTTCCTGTTTGGTCGGTTTTAGCAAGGTTTGTCAAGTGCATTGAGTGCATTCATTTGGAAAACAGATTTTCAGAGGGAAGTCTTCAGAAAGATTAAATAGACATTCAACATTATTGCTTTTAAATTACACAATTCTTACATTAGATTTCCATGTATTCTTTTTTATGATTTGTTATTAATGAAAATAAAAGAATGTAGATGTACAACTTTAGGGTCGTTTTAAAGAGATTTTGATAACAAATAATCCACTATGGTTACAGCTAGATGAAAGCACAGTTGTGATATTCTATATACTATGAATTAATTGGTCTCTTACGTCTCATAAGACGTCTAATTACAGTGTCTTGGCTGGTTTGACATATCAGGTGATTTGCACTGCAGGGGGTTCATATATTCATTTCAGTTTTCTTGAAAGCGTGATTCAGAATGTATTATAAAATCAAAATTTATTACAGAAAATAAATCTGTAGTGTTTTGCACAACCAAAAGCTAACAATGTAAGGTCCCCGAGTGCTGTTTATGCGATATGTAGTCTTACATAAGACGGTAACTTCTTATCGCTACTATGGCTTTAAATACCTTTCAACCCCTGTCAATTATTTTCGCCAGAATACCTTACTGTGTAAAGTTCAGAGGTATTATTTGACGATACGTCATCAAAAGCACGATTTTGAACATATGACAAATGTTTACTGTCTCGCCAGTTAACTTACTCTCGTCAAGGTTGTGTAAACATTGGGACAATTTGTACTCTACGAGTTCAAGTTATCCAATTGGCCCATGCCGGAACGTGATATCATTCGAAACAGTCAATGATCTGGTGCCATATCATATCTTTGTTTTTCATTTTGTTTTAGCAACAATATTTGTATCGTATATTCCAGTCTATCCCTTCTCCAGTCGTTTTAAATATGACACTTTCAAACAGCCCCAAACAATGCGCAACACAGAAATGAAGATAGCATAAACACAGATGAAAAAATGACGTGCACTGTTTTATTGTGACAATATGATGAACGAACAACTTAATAAGGTAAATCCTTTACCTCCTAAAGAATACTTGCAACGAAATCAAATCAAATTAAAACAAAAGATATGCGCTTGATAAACAAGTCAAAATAAATCGAAAAATCTCAAGAAGAATAATGAGAGGCAAAGCAAGTGAAGAACATTCACGAGAAGAAACAGCACATACAAAGAAAATCGAAAATTGTATAGATCTTAGAGAAAAGTTACTTCCTTTCCAAAAGAAAGCATAATCAAGTAAAATGTTGGTGATTAAGTTCCCCCATTCCTCTTTCTCAAAAAGGGACACAAACACAAAAGCACCCATACTCAGGACAAATAGAAACGTCAAAGCAAATAGAAGAGATATAGAAAGGAAAAGAAGAAATAAAACGAAAACTGTTAGGAAAAAGTGGAAAGAAATCCATTAAACATTTCACAATAGAAGAAAGAGAAGCGAGACAATAAAAAAGATAAGAGAGACAAGAAATAAAGAAGGAAATTTGCGAGAAACAAAGCAGGAAAGAGTAATAAAAACAAGCACAACAATAGTGAAAACTAGAAAAGTATAAAGAAAAAGAGAATTATGATAAGAGAAAAGAAAATATGAATAAGAGAAGCAAAAGAAAAGATAGAACAATAAGAAATAGTAGACAAATGCGACATATACTTAGGGAAGTATGAGACAAAGATCAAAAGAAACAAACGGAGGCGAACGAAAAGAGAAAGTAAGAAAATCCAATGAATAGCCATGGAAAGAATCAAGGTAAAAAAGATCAAAAAATGAAAGCAGATCAACTCACAGCACTGCTGTCAACACACTCACCCCGCCCCCAAAAGAGACAATATTCTAAAACACACTTTCAAGCTCGAATTCCGATGATACATTGAAAATGACATAAATTAAAAAAAAAAAAAGATATGACAACATAGATCAAAATATTTCTTTAGAAAAAGGTACCGAAACATACATTTCACAAAACACAGATACAAAACAATTAGGTGTCTTAGTTACTATTGTAATACTGTACTGCTTTATATGAGAGGGAAGTAGATGGGAATTCAACCACACAGAATATAATTAAAACTCATCCATTTCCAGACAATAACACGGGTTCTAAAATGCAAACAACAAAAGAACAAATAAATGGAAAAATACTCCAACAAAACAACTCCTTATGACTTTAAGGGATGAGGTGACAACCGATGTAATAATAGCAGAGGTGATAGACAAGAAATGGATTAAAACTGGAAAAGAGAAGAAGCAAGGAAATTCGCCCTGCAAGTAAAACAGTAAACTACGCCTACAACTCCTAAGAAACCTAAAGAAATTGTTATAGCACATTAAAAATAAAGCAACAACGGTCTAAATTCTTTTTTCAAATTATATTTGCTTTATTATTTTTTTAAAAACACAAGCCACAAATGGATGTACGCGGGAAATAAATATTAAGGTGTTTGGATATAACCTTTCCTTAATCCAAACAGACATATCTGCTGGAAAGGGTTGTGGAGGCCAACGATAAGAACGAACAGCGTCGACCCTGATTGTTTTAAACTCTAGATCAGGTTCTAGGTTGTGTATATGTAAGTGCGCATTATATGCGAACCGAAACGGCTTCATACCGCACTCTTCAAAAGAATATTTCTTTCCATCTAAAACCTGCAAAAAAAATAAACGAACTCTTACCTGTTAAAAACTACAAATAACTAATTTTCTTACAAAGGAGTTATCTTGAAAAGTAGATACACGACAATGATAGCTATAATGATTCAGAAAGTTCATTATTTTAGTTAACAACATTTTTCCTTTAGTTTCGGTTGTAATAGATTCATTTTTTCAAATATTATATATCGCTTCCAACTGCGACATTGAAAATTACAGACTGAATTGTGAGTGAAAGAGCAGAAGTTTTTTTTTCCTCAAATGTTGCACAAAAGTGCGATATTGCAGCTTTCATTTCTTAATAGTAGTTCTATATTTTCCATTTGTGCGGGCCATGATAACATGGCATGATAGCCTAATCTATTAAAGGCCCATAAAATCAGCCCCACATCTATAATAATATTGACTGGCAGTTTAGGGGCTAATATCGTCTAATCATTAAACCCTGCACAAATCTGCTGACACTCTTTGTATATATTTTAGTCATTACCGATATTTTTCACGGCAGTTGAGTTACCTTCGGCTTGTAGGTTCTCTTGGCGATATTTAATACTATTTCCGGATTAAATCCAAGGTTTGGTTTGTAAAACCACGTAGAATAATATAACTCTCTGTGGCCATTTTGAATTTCGCGCTAGATTTGGTTGTTATTGTGGTTGTTATTGTGGTTGTTGTAGGTATTAACGCCATTTCTCAGCACAATATAGATAATAATTAGCGGCCAGTATCAATGGTGGAGGAAGATCCCGGTAAAACCAACGGAAAGAATCACCAACCCACGAGAAGCTACTGGCAAGCTTTCTCACATAACCACATTAGCCGAACCTGAGACTCGAACCCACGCAGAGAGAGTTGAGATGGCAAAGAATCGTAAGGATGAGTGCTTTTAGACCATTTGTCTACTCAGGGTCCCCGCTACATATGGCTGTTACCAAATAACTAAATGTGTCCAAACGGTACGCAGGTGTGTTCTTAAAGGATTTGCTTACAGCAATATTACACATTTTAACAAACAGGTGACATCAATTCCGCATATTGTCTATCCGTATAAATATAGATTTGTGGGGCTTATTTCTCGGCCTAAATATATTGTCAAGAGAACGTTTGTACCGTGTTAGTTTGTTTACACGTGCATCTAACTGATAATGTGTCAGTTGATCTGATCAGGACTGCCTATTCGTTCTGCTAATGATTTCAAGTGATTATGAAAAAAACAATTCTTAACCCATATTGTCCACAATTGGATGTGCGTCATGCATAAGTAAATGCCGTAATTCTAAGCTGTTTTATGATTTGGTAACGTCAGCTCTAAATAAATATCAATGTAATATGGATTTTGAAATGTTTGCATTAAGGTTTTTTTGTGTTTTGACTTGCAAATATTTTGTGATTTATGGCGCAAAAGACAGATCGACCAAAATCAACCAAAATCAACGTACAGGAAGAAGTGAAACACCAACTTCTCGTAGACAGTTCTAAAGGCGTTGTAAATTATCTGATGTAACTATTTCGCAAGTCCATTTCGTCGAAGATCTTATCATGACGAAGGTTCGTTCGTCGTGCTTCATATATGCTGTCTTTGTTCATCGATATCCATTTTGGTAAATCGTTGGAATTGTATTAACCTTCAACGTGTTTAAGATATTGTTTCCTGGTGGTATTCATCGCAGTAATAAAGATAAGGCCTTCACACGATTTGCTCTATCTATAATGCTTGTCGGTACACTTCAGAAAGAATTTAAACGCTGAACCTTGCAATCTTATTTGGATTCCGGCAAACGCGTGCACACACTTGATAATACAATACTAAACTGGCCAAATTGTCTTTTTTACCTAGTTAAAATCTTCTACACGAAGATGGATAATCAATCAATGACTAACGATAGCTATCCTTTTGGATTTAGTTTCTGATATATAGTCCTTGAAAATGGCAGCGTTTACTTTTTTGTGATAATTGAAATCATTGTTGGAAATGTTCAGCCTAAGTATTGCAAAAGAAAACCAATATTTGCAAGAACCTTATGATTCAATGTTAATATGAATAAAATGAAACCAGGCTTGTAGAAAAAACAGTCTTTGTAAGGCTTTTTTGCACCGATGGTCTAAATAACTCTAGTCTGTGTAAACATTGTAACGAAATCTTATATCATCTCTTCTCAGTTGTTTACCAGTCTCTTATGAACCTTTACTAACATCTGGAATCAGCAAACGTTTGTCCAGATTTAACAAAGCGCGACCCTTTCATCGTATCTAATTAAAGACCAATATTATTTCTCTAAGTTTTCGAGAGGCTTTCTTCAAGCACATATTCAATTTTACTTACGTGCGAATAATATTTGTACAACTAGTCTGGTTTTATTCCGGGTGATTCTACAGCTTAACAATTATCACACCCCTTATGATACGTACTGCAAAGCAATATATTCCGCGGTAAAAAAGAGGCAGTGTTTTGCGACATAAGTAGAGCTTTTGGCTGAGAGTGGTATAAATGACTCATTCACATATTGAAAGCTACTGATATCACAAAAAGCCTTGGAAAATTATCTAGACCTCGCAAAGCAGAAGACAACGAGTGATACCTTATGACCTGTTTTCAGAGTGGAAGTGTATTTGAGATGGCATGCCCCAAGGATCCGTTTAAGGTGCCTGACTTTTCTTGATATACATAAATAATATTTTTGCATATACTCTTCAGCATAAGTTTATTTGCAGATGAAACAAGTCTCTTTCTAATCAATGATAATGACAACGAAACTGCTCATGACATCAACTCTGACTTGAGAAAGATTTCCCACTGGGCAAATTATTGGTTTGCATCGTACAACCATTCTAGGCCTAAAACCTTAACAATTTCTAGTTAAATTAGAAACCCTTCCATCCATCACTATATATGCTCAACTGGCAGTACGGAACCTGAACAGCTTCATAAAAGTTTGCTCTTAGTGACAAATAAACTATGTAAAAGGACAGAATATAGCAAAGAATTAATGTAATATATCAACCAAATTTTCAGCTTGAGAGTAAATCTTATCAAATAATATATGCATCCTTCATACTAACTATTCAGGAGTATGGTAATGTGACTTGGGTCAACTGCACATTACTCGAAAAAAGAGAATTATTAAAACATAAGGAAGACAAAACGAAGCAGCCAGAATTGGTACTGGTACAACAAAATTTGCATCTATTAAAGCGCTACACCGAGAATTAGAATGGAAAAGTGTTGAATCCAGACGTCAAAAACATAAACTTACACTCATGAATAAAATGTCAACTGGTTCAAGCCATCCCTATCTCACATCTCTGAATATGCTTCCATATCTCGAACACCCGGCCGTCTATATTGGCGACTTCAACAGTCATAATTCTTACTGGGGCTACTCACACCCCGATGAAGACAGAGAACACTTGGTAGAGTGGGCAATAAACAATGACCACATTCTTACTCATGACTCCATGTAATGTGGGTCCTTTCGTTCTGCAAGATGGCAAAAAAAACTTCTCATCAGACCTCTGCTGAGTCAGTTCCATTGGTGTCCATCCTCGGCAAGTAAACCAAACTGTTTTAGATAACTTCCCACACAGTTAGCATTGACGAATTGTTATCCATATGGGACTTCAGTTGCCGGCTATACACAGATCTTCACAGCAGCGCTGATACTTCTGCAAATCAGATTGGACGAAGGTCGCTGAAATACCGGAATGTAGCATAGATACCATACCGACTCATTGTATCCCAGTCAAGGAATCCTACCACAGTTTCCAAACATTCATATTTAAGGCAGCTACTCAGTCTGGACCTCGTGGTCGACATCCAGTCTATAGATCCTGTTGGGATGAAGAATGTCAGGCTCTTCTCAAGGAATATGAAGCATCTGGAGACCCAGATATAGCAGATCACATTATCGATTCCCTGAATACTGCTAAACTCACTAGCTAAGAGGTATCTACAGGATCACTAAACATTACGCGCTCCAGCCGGAAATGATGGAGCTTGATTCGAAGACTTGGCACCGCTCAGCAGTCATCAGTTCAAGCTCAAGCAGTTGTGAAGCCAAATGCTGTAGCTAGTCACTTATTACAAGGAGCAAAAAGAACCCTGGAGAAACAGCACCGATATGAAGTACGAGATGAGTGGCAACAATTATGCCGTCGGAAGGCAGATGAACAAGATCAAAATACAATACTCCAAAGGCATATGCAACAAAAAGAACTTAAAAAAGTGCCATACAGCATCAAATTAAGCACAGCAACAGCTTATGACAACATCCTGCCTGAGTTCCTGAAGCATCTAGGCCTGATGGCAAGAGAATGGCTTGCTTCATTTTACACCCTGGTTGTTAGGGTAAAGTGCATCATGGCACCAGGGAAAGATTATTGTGATACAAAAGACTGGCAAAGAGCCCAATAATGCGGCGAGATACCAGCCGATCACCTTGATTTCTGCATGGTTTAAGGTACTGGAGCGTCTAATTTTCCTCAGAATTGGTCCTAACTTAGAGAATATCATGACTATTGAGCAGGCAGGCTTCAAACATGGCCATAGCACTTGCGATCAAGTCCTTGTCCTGACTACATTTGTTGAAAATTAATTCTAGAGGAACCTTAAAACTGAAGGTATTTTCCTGTATCTAACAGCAGCATATGACAGTGTCACAGAATAAGGCAAGAGATAACTTGGTTTCGTATTAGAAAGATTTGATCATCATCGTTGCACATGCGTGTAACGTTACCTAGGGTGGATAATAGTTTTTCTAGTTAAGTGACTGAATCAGCATGTATCTCGTCGTAGATGGCTTGCGGTAAGAAACACAAAGAGCACGGTATGCTTGGTTATTGTACCCTTACTAAGACACATTCTCAATAAAGATTTAAGACAAGTTTCTTGTCTAATTGTCTTTAAGATCTTGTCATGGACTTTAAGTTCTCCATTGTTTGTTTTACAGCCATAGGGGTAAGTGTTAAAATTTTTTTATTTGATATGAGAAGCATATTCAGTTTTAATGTTGTAGCGTGAAATGATGCCTTTACCACTGCGGATTTGAAATGTTGTGAACGTTTGAATTGTCACATGTTATTAGGGGTTTAATTTAGTAGCACGTATCTGTAGATTTTAATTCCGTACCTGTTATTATGATCAGTTTGGTCTTATTTTAGTTTTGTGTGTGTCTGTATGTGTGTGTGTGTTTGTGTGTGTGTGTGCGGGTATACCATGCTGTCGGTCTGACCATCTTTATGTGTGTATGGGGATGAAGGCATGTGTGACCATCAAGGCCATACAAGGACGGAACTGCTGATTTATAAACTTGTGCGCATGGTGGGTCCATGAAGGGTGTGTGTGGCCAATACAAGTATAAGCCAACTCAAAAATTCAGAAGAACAGTGTTGGTTGACAATGGACACGTATACAAGATCAAAATATTTCGTTTGCAAGATTTTACAAATATTTCTGAGGCATACGTGGTTATGAATTTACGGACTGTACACCGAGTCGCGAGTCATGTATTGTGTACATTTGTTATATTGATTCAATTGATCATATTTATTTCAATTGATGATATTGTTTCAATCGAATACAATTGTTAATTTCATTACCTTCATTGCATGATGTATGAATCTTACTTTCATTTCGTGAGATTATGTGAATCGTACATTACTTTTTTTACGTCAAATTATATGAATATTACCTTCTTTTTTTGAATACATGAATCACATTTTTATTTTTCTATTTGTGATTGTTTGTGTTAAGTAATCGAGAGAGAGAGAGAGGGAGAGAGAGAGAGAGAGACATCTCGTGGAGGCGTCAGACTAATGAACTCCCACAAAGGTCTGTTCTTTAGTAGTATAGTCAGGCATCACTATACTGAGAATGGGACTTAGCAGTACGGAACCCTACTTTGTACTATACGGACAAAATTTACAAAGACGAGAAGGTTGGGTCTATATATGGACAAGATTCATGTTGGCCCTGTATTCGGACAGTAGGAACGGAACAGATGGGTGACGTAACGGTACTGGTAACAATGTTGCAAGTGACAGACCTAAATACGCGAGGCTATCCTTGGTAAGGACAAATACAATAGAGACAAAGACATATATAACACATATATAACATATATGCAAGAAAGAATAAATCTTTTTGAGGCATATGAAGTTGCCCTGTAAAGGGCCTTTGGGTTCTTCTTATATTGTCTCCAGTTCTTCCACAAGGGCATGATTACATATTTCCTCTATTATGCCTAGCATTTTATTCCTGGCTACTTTCAGAATGGTCACACAGTCTAGGCTACTTGGAAACCTTCATTCCTGTTGAAGCCTTTCCAGCACATGTACTCCATCCACCATCCAATACCAACAGTATTTTAGTTCGTTAAACATGTTCAATTCGAAAGGTGTTTATTAGTCAACACGGGTAGCCAGACTGACAAACGCTTCGGATTATCTCCGTGGCGCACGGACGTGAAGGAAAAACATCGCTTACACTCACTTCACTTATCATCTATTCACATATTATCTACCATCAACACAGACGAGAAGGGACGAAAACAAACTATGTTGTCCACACAGATGGGAAGTAAAGAAAACACACCATATATAATATTGAAACAGACGAAAAAGAAGAAACACACATTATACTATTACAAACAGAAGAGAAGAAAAGAATTAAACCCCCACACATTATATCAGCTATCCGAAACCCCAATATATACTATCCACACAAACGAACGCGAAGACATAAAAGTCACACACGCGCGCGCGCACGCGCACGTACACGCACCTTAGTAAAAGAGTGATGTTTATAGTAGCACTACTTCACATTCATAAAAATTGGCAACTTGATTTGTCTCCTTTCTAGAGGTATGGTTAGTCCTGAGAAGGGCAATTTTTCTTTTTAAACTTCAGATTCACCTGGCTAATGTCGGCACCTAGCTAGTAGGCTCACCACACACACAACGACAGCTACAGTTCTGCTCCCAATTAAAGTTAGTGATTGAGAGTACATACGGGGCTTAAGTGCCTTTACTATCCCGCAACTCTGTTGAATAGTGAAGACTTCTTGATGTTGTTGTTTACTCTGTCTTCCTCTTCTATGACACACCCGGGGATGATGCTGGTGATGAGGTCTCTGTAGCTCCTATTCTTGTCACTATCTCTCTAACTCTTCCAATGCCTCCGCTTCCTCCTCACAGTTTTCTGTCTGGTGGACAGAGACTCTTGGTACTGGCAGTACTGGTGGCAGAGGCTGTGGTTTTCTGTTGTAGAAGTGGTGATTGTGGAGGCGTTGTCGTCCTCACCTTAGGCTTGACCTCACACATAGTTCTCAGTACGAGGTGAGGCTGTATCCATTTTATTGTTTTCCTTATCCTCTTATTATTTCCCTCCTCTTCTTCCAACCTGTCATCTGCTTCTGCAATGGCCTCCATATCCAACTCATCCAAGAGGCGACTGGTTTACTCCAGGTGCATCTGATTTAGTTAGTCTGCTACTAATGTTCAATGTTGATACGTCAACAATGGGTAGCCAGACTTTGATTATGTACATGTGTCAGTGTTTAATGTATTCATGTCACACTGTTACATTACAAGAGGTAAAGAAAAATTGCTTCGTCACCCAGGTTTTATTGTCCCCAAACAGGACTGCTAAAGTAACATAAAAGGTTTCTCTTATTACAGTGGAACAAAAGTCCCAATCGACTTTACTTGTTGGCGGATTGAATGAGTACTGGTGCAGCCTAACAACGCCAGCCAGGGGCTATTACTTGATAGGGAATACAACCATCATGCAATCAGTCATACATAGAGTTACAGCCTGCAGTGTATCCATCAGGTGTCAACCAAGCAGTGACAGACGTCCGTCCGTTTGTGCTGGAGAAGGACTCGCTTTATATGGTTAAAATCCAAACGCGATAGAAAACATCTATACTGGGTTTTACTGCGTCCGAACACTATCACTAATCTCATGATAAGAAATAGAGACGAAAGTCAAAGAGCACACTTTCAGTGTTTTCTAAAAACAAACGATATACATTTTTCAAAACACATTTTTTTTTCAAAAAACAATTAATATTTAACAATAAAAGCAAACAAACTATTTTTGACAAGGTTGATAACATTGGGTAGTTAAGTTAGAATCCCACTGATGGAAATCATGAGGCCATTGATGTACACTAGGTTTCATAGCTGAGGATAAAAGATAGCCATAATGGTCGCAAAACCATCGATCTACGTTCTCATCGTTTCTAGAAGAGCCACGAACAAAAATGAGTTACTAAATGTTCTAAAAGATATCCTAGACTGCGTTGATGAAGACTATACACACAATATTATCCACATATTATTGAATCTGTGCTTTGTATTTGCACATTATTGAATCGTGTCGTCCGGGCATTTCTTCTCACAAAATCAATGATGTCGTCTTCCAAAGGGGGTATCCAATACGAATCAAAATACTCCACACAATCCTCTTGAGGGAAGTAGACGGATACCCAGTGTCGGTTCTTGGGAGATGACTGTTTGCGATAAGTTAGTTCATCTTTAGCACACACGACAGGATTCCGAGATGCAGTGTACGAACTATTGTTCAAAAGGTAATAAATATTCCATGTATTCATTTGTCTTCTTTTTATTTTCACAGTTAATGAATAGTCATTAACTCAATTCTGGCCTTTTGTTTGAAAATCTGTCAAGTAACCATCTATTTGTTTCATCTCCACACTCTGATCTACGAGATTTTCAATTTGATAGATCTACAGTGTAGAAAATGGATGGTACGAATGATAACGCAAGCCTTTATACCACTCTTGTAATACTGCTTCTTTCGAGATGAGACTCCAAGCGTCGTCCAGATATTATTCCAATATTTCTTCTTGACTCAACATCAGACGTTTATAGTGCTGAATTTGTCTTAGATGATTGTTTTAACATCAATATAAATATTTTTTGACTAATTTCGTCGTTTTATCCGATAGGCGTTAGAAAAACAGGACACTAAATGTTGTTCTTTTTCTGATCATCTGGATCTGACCAGCACGTCCTCTTCGGGTTTGTCTTCAAATGCTGTCTCCACGGTCCATTTGCAAAGATTTTTACCATTCAAAGAGGGATACGAGTTTTCCATAGTTTCCATTAGTCTAGAAATACTTCTCTCAAACTGTTGATTTCTATGGTATTGTCGAATTCTACTGGAACGTAGCCTCCTACATAATTTTTGTACGTAATGCCGTGACTGCGTTGGTTCCTAACTGTCCGGTAGTTTTGTACAGGGACAAGAACGATCTCAAGCAATTGTTCTTTTCAAAGTCAGGTCCGAAGGGTCTGGTACACAAGGTCTTACCATCGCGACTGACTTCTGTCTTGGACAAGTGGTAATGTTTAAGCTCAAAAAAGATTTTCATTGTAGGCTCCGTTAAGCGTTGTATTGTTGACGATGCCAATGATTAAACATTTTGGACAACTATACTTGGAAGAGATATCCTCGATCAAAGATCGGAGTTCAGCTGGAATGGTGAAGGTTTTCACTTCCATATGTAATATCGGATACTTGACGGTCGTTTTGCTCGGTGTGTGACTGAATAACACTTCCACGCTTTGTACTTAGATTTTGGGATTCTTGCATGGTCATCATGGTAGGCGGCATGGCAAACAGATCCAGTTCCGACTTGGAACAGACGCAAGACTCTGGGTGCATCATTTTCTTTCATTTTCTATGTGATTTCGTTTAATCATCAAAGTCCTCTGAAGGGGTGTCTTCGACGTGTTTTTACCTTATCCTTGCTGTGACTCAAGACAAGCAGACATGCTCGACTCGGTATCTTCCAGGACATTACTCGGAGTTTCTTGTCACATAAAAATGTCTTTGCCAGTTTGAAGAAAGACCTTTTTACCTGCTCTCAAGAAAGCTTCTTTGGGGTTTTGTTTGTCAATAATGATATTTAGAAGAAATTCTTTGTCTTGTGTCAAAAAACCATCTTTTCAAGTCGTGCAGTCCCCCTGTGCATTGCACAGACATCTTTTTCTTATGACGAATGGGTATTTTGTTTTGGACCATTTGGCGAAGAACGTTTCGATGCTTGGCTAAGCATTTTTTCTGATGTTTAGAGGAAGGTATCGTTTCTTTCAAGATAGTAAGACAACATAGGCTAACGGTATCGATGACGTCTCTGGAGGTGGTTTGAATGAGTTTTGTTTTATTCGCATTGGTGAATAAAGTTTGGACAGGAGGGACAACATGTCCTCGTCTTTGACTAAACGAGGAGGTAGTTCTTTCCTTTCCTTTTCATTATGGTAGAAGAAGGGTGTCTTTTGGGGGGGACATATTTGCTTCTTGGTTGTTTCCGAGGCACACACCAAGAATACACTAAAGTCGATGACTTTGCACACGGCCTTTTCTCGTTTTATTCTCTATTGATTCGTCCAAAAGGTGACGACTTTGTTCCCAAAATCGCCAAGAAATCCCCATCTTTCTTTACTTCTCCTTTTCTTTGGAAGACTTCGTCTTTTCTGAGGGTGAATTTGATTTTTTTCTAAGCGTTTTCTCGGGTGACATAACTGTCCTTTTCGTTTTTTTTTCATTGTGGACAGGAGAACGACGCTTGTAGTGGAAGGGACATCTTTGGTGTACAAAATACACAGATTTTAATGGCTCGAGATGCATTATTTTATGTTATTATTTTGGAGCTTGTCATGTAACGTTTTGGTGAAATCCTAAAATTTGGTTGTTCTCTTTTTCTTTGAACGAGTGTGTCTTTTCAGAGACTTGGCATAGCGTTTCGTTTCTGGATAACGTGACAGTCCTTGTCCTTTTCCTTTCCATGCTTGGACAGAAGAAGGACGACGGTGATAGTGTTCACGTCTTTAAGGGGACATCTTTGGCTTTTCATGAGCACAACACTGATCCACATCGTTTACCTCATCTCGTTTTTTACTGAAATGCATCGCCTCTGATTCGCTTTACATAGAAGTATCAACTTGATGACAGGCATCACGCGACATTAATGAGTTCGTAACGGAATATATTCGGACAGTTCTTGCTTGGATAAATCCAGTAAACGTTGTTTTTACACGCCTGATCTCTCTTGGATTTTGATTTTGATGGCAGGTTGTTATTGTGCTGGGGCTTAACGCTATTTTTCGGCACACGATATGCTGTATATGGCGGCCATCATTAAGGGTGGAGGAAGAAACCGGGAAATCCGCGGAAATAATCACCGACGAAAGAGAAGCTACTGGCAAGCTTTTTCACATATTCACATTAGCGAATCTTAGACTCGAACCCACGCATTAAAAGGTGAGATGGCTGTGATCCGTAACGGAGACCTCTTTAAACCACTCGGCCACTCAAGGCCTCCTTTGGGGGCAGGTACTTTATGATCTTCGGCATCTGATACAAAAGAGGAAGTGGGTGTCAACACTGGAGAAGTTCTTAGATACAATGTTTCATCAAATTAGGAAGAACATAGTTAAATTTGGATTGTGCTGTCATCATCAGTAACGGAGAAGTGAAGGCACCTGGGGCTACTTGAGAGGCTGTCACTGTTGCTGAAGGTCAAGTTTTACGAATGTAAGGTTGAGCCCTATACTGCAGTACATCTCTTGCAGGTAGAAGCTGTTTTCTATGGGCTTTTGTCTGTGGTTGTGAACTGGTCTTGACACCTTTGCTCTTTTTATTTTTCTTCTAAGTACGTCCGGGAGTGACATTTTCTTGGGAATGATTTCTTTAGCATTGGGATCCCATTTTAAGTGGGAGCGAACGATAATACCTCTAATACACCCGCAAGCTCCAGGTTTCAATATGATTTCCTTTATATCTTGAGTGCCAATGCGAGGATCGGTCATATGCATCAAGACTACTTTGTTTCTCTCAAAAATAGCGTTTGCTTGCTCCGCATCTTTACTGAGGAAGCCATTTTTATTATGCGCATTAACCATGTCAACATGACAACAGAGAGATGAGCGTTTGCTTGATGTGGAATATGAATGATGCCTTGCAGTAATGGACGTGCTGTCGCCGTAAACTATACAAAGACTTCTTTGAGACGTGCTTCTAAGACACGAGCACGTACTGGTAAATTATTTGCGCGACTGATGCTATACAAGGCACAAATCAATTTGACGAGGAGATGAGAATGGAGAGAGGTTATGTTGACGATGTGTGAGACAGACCCAAAGTGAAAGAGGATTATATAGACTTTTTGGTTGTTGTTGCTGTTATATCGACTTCGGGATGCATACACGACAGGTTCTCCGTCTTGACACCAGTGGTGAAACAGATGGGTACGAAATTTCAAATAATCGAAGGTAGACGAAGAAAAAAATACATAAAAGCCAAATGGTTATGTACATGAATAAAAGACACCAATACGATTATAGTGGACAATAAAAAAGTCTCTGTACAACACGTTTGGTGACGAAGGTGTGGTGTCCTAGGAACAGTATGTAATGTTCTTAGAGTCTCTAAACTTGGCACCGTCACACATCGGTCCTGCAGGAATCTTCTTAGCAATTAAATTTAGGAATACAAATCTAGGGTATAGTGTGCCACTTCTTGTGTCCAAGCCTCTAAACCCCAATTTGTCCAATCACGTACATCTTTACAGTCACAAGCTACAGAAACATCGTCGTACACACCTTTTGTGCCTAAAAATTGACGAATCTTGTTTTCCCATAGAGGTCGAGAAGCATTAAGGTGAAAGTGCAAAGCTTTTAACAGAATAAGTATCGTATACACTTAATAGGACCACTTTCATATTTTGGGTGATACATACTGTTCGTAAAGAGTCCACAAGGATCGGCTGATTAACGAAATTTCAGAAAGCAAATCGCTAAGACACACAGCACACATCGATCACAATTCAATCGACACAGTTCTCGTCCAATACGATGGTAATCTTCCACCGTTTGAATATTGCGAAGAAGAGAGAAGATCCACTGAATCTCTACTGAAATCCACCTCTTCTGGAAGTAGTCCTGTGTTGACTTTGGTAGCCGCTGATATACTATCGATTCTCGTCTCCACGGCCGGTGTACTCCAATCCATCGTATTCTTAATTTCCTTCATGTTTCAAAAAAAAAAATGTCGCATCGAATTAGAGCACACAAACACTAGCATACCCACATAGGGAATGTGATACCACAAGAAGCTATTTTCGGATTGGAAGACAGACACCGCGTGGTGACTAAATTTTGTAATGCGTATTGGGATTGGTGAACAATCTCAATCCGTTTCTATCCGGTCTTCCAGTATCAATAAACTTGGTTCATATCATTCCATTCACCTGTTCGTGTCACAAGATGTAGACAAATGTTGAATTCTCTACTCTCGTATCGTCGGTGCTGTTCCGTACGGACTTACCCGTATATTAAATCATAATAGACAATAATCCAGATCACCGAGACGACCGTTCGGAAAAGAAGGTCCTATGTGGAGAGTCAACACTGTCTTAAGCGAGTCCTCATCTATTATCCAGCACTTAGACGAAGTTTAAGGAAGAGACGATCAGTGAGATGGCCTCTATGTTAATGAAATGGTGTTAACATAAAAACCCAACGATCTTTTTTAGGGCCAATTCATATACCTCGAAAAGATTTATTTTTTCTTGCTTATATGTTATTTATGTGTTGTATAATTCCATGTCTCTATTGTATTTGTCCCTACCTTGGGTAGCCGCGAGTATTTAGGTCAGTCACTTGCAACATTGTTCCATTCCTGTTGTCCGTATACAGGCCCAATATGAATTTTGTCTGTATATAGGACCATCCTTTTGTCCGTATAAAGTTTGTCCGTATAGTACAAAGCTGGGTCCCGTAATGCTAATTTATATTGTCCGTATAGTGCACCATTATACTATTTTATTTCGCCAAGTTTGTTCAATGTCAATATCAACGACGTACCTGTAAAACAGTCGCGCAAGTTCATATATGCAGATGACATTTCTCTTGGGACCTAAAATCGCTAATTTGCTGAGTTTGAAGAAGTACTGAAAAAGATATGGAAGATATGACGGACGTCTTCAAGCCAAGCGTACCAAATACATTCTCCAGTGTATTCCACCTTAACAATGCAAACGAAAATCGTCAGCTTTGCATCATCCTCAATGGGCAGCAAATAAAACACAACCTGATCAATGGGCAGCAAATAAAACACAACCTGACACTAATATACCTTGGTGTGACTCTGGACAGATTATTGACATTCTATAACCACCTGTAGAAAACTGCTGCAAAAAGTGTCACTCGAGACTACCTACTCTGCAAACTGGCTTTATCAAAGTTGGGCACTGGAGCTCAGAAACTCAAGACATCAACACTGGCCCTCTGTTATTCGACAGTCGAGTATTGCGTTCCTATTTGGGTTCGATTTTCCCACACTAAATTAACTGATGTCCAGCTCAACACAACAATGTGCATGATCTCTTGAATACTACGTCTTACTCATTTACCATGGCTGCCAGTATTCAGCAACAATTCTCCTCCAACGCTAGGAAACCACCACAAAAATATTGACTAAGGTTCATGCCTGTGAAAGTCTTATTATGCATATGGACATCACCTCACATCCAACAGTCCGCTGGACTTAGAGACGCCCAATCTGGTTACGTCCGTTGCAGGAGGATATGACAACTATTTCGGCATAAAGTGTTGAGTGGTTTTCACCAGATGTTGTAAATCACTCCAAATAGCTGAGTCATTTATTTGTCCTAATGGCTTCAACCTTCCGCATCATCTGGAAACCACAATGAACCTCTTTCGGAAAGGACAGGGTCGTTATGCAGTCCACCTTGTCAGATGGGGCCAGGCCGCTATCTCTTCCTGTTGTTGTGGAGCTCTCCAGACCATGACACACATTGAAAACAGCTGTCCTCTGACAAAGGACTGCATGCTCCACACGCTGCTGATGATGACGTTATTAAATGGCTGAGCACGCAGTCACACGATAACATTAATCTGATTCCACCAGCTGTTCGTGCTAGGACTCGCTATGAATTACGCAATGCAAACAATTCCCAGTTTGTACTTGCTAGAACAAGTCTTTATTAAAATTCGTATCTACCTTTGATCCTGCTAGAATTTAATATATTATCAATGGAGCCTCGTCAAATAGACAATATTAGCAAATTCAAGTTAAATATTAGCGACAGTCATGTCCCTACGTACTTTTATTGAGGTAGAAAGAAATTTCAAATTTTTTACTTCCAACGTAGAACAAATTGCAGTTCACTTAATCGTCATTTGTAATTTTATCAGCGCTTTGTATATGTGGATCTGTAGAAAGTATGTATATGTGGATCTGTAGAAAGTATGTATATGTGGATCTGTAGAAAGTACACAGCACTTTTCCGCGTTTATTACTAAGAAGACAGCATCGAACAGTTTCAATCCAACATTCCATATGCAATTTAAGTTTAAATACATTCTTTTATGGTTATGTAACGCTTCCGTATGACATAAACATTCATATTTTCGATGCAGTCGAAAAGGTTTGCGGAATATCACACGTTACTATCACGCACTGACATCTACAGGTCTAAAACAGGTATTTCCCGATTTCTTTTAATTGATTCGTCATCGTCTCTGCAACGACTTGCTCTTGGGGGAATCAATGCTTATTTATTTAAATCTCTCTTCTTTCTTAACTTCATATTTTCTAAACTTTCTACACAATGCTTAACATATCATAATTGACAGTTTGGCATTGTAACTTCTTTCTTTCTTCATCCACTATTTTTCATTCCTTCAATGTTCATCCGTCGGATTGATATAATTTGACTAATGTTTAACCAAGAGACTTGACTTTGTCTATTAAATTTTTTTGGTCATCAAAACGTATTGTCCACCATATATTCACATATATGTACAAATTTTGTGTAGTAAAAGGAGAAGAACATTTTAAGCCACTGGCTTTCGTCATAATCTTTTAACTTCTAAATTGTATGCATTTAAATCTCCAATTACAAAGTTGTGAGGAAAAAAAATTGATTAAACAAAACTATCAGTAGCATTAATTTGTGTCAGAATTGGTTCAACATAAGCGTCTTTGGCACATTTTAGATGTATTCTTGCAGAATGGAAATTTATACACTTAACTGTGCGTGTATATTAGTGGCGATTTAGTCATCAATTCAACAATGAACAAAACAAGTACCGTTGTCTTACTTTTGTACAACACCCACCCAACTCAATATCTCAGACCCAGATTTGCAGTGGCATAAAGCGCCAGCAGATCAGAGACTATGTTGCTCGCTTTCCTTACAAATTCCAAGCAAACATCGCATGATCTGCCTGGATCCATACGGGTTGCAGACTGGTGAGTGAAGTATTCAGTCTACACAGAATATTGAAATGTCAAAATAAAAAGAGATAATTATTGGAAAGCTGAAACCGGCACTATTTACATCTTGCTGCTATATTATCAAAATTGAAACATAAACAAAGACACTTTATAGTTAACTATTTCAAACGTAAATCCTATTAATAATTTAGTTTTCTTTAAACTCTTGCTATCGGAAAGATAAAGTACCAAAGACACACTCTAACCAACATTATTTTTGACCTATCGATAATTTAAATTATATTTTTTTATATTTTATTTAAGACCCTGGTTTAAGGTCTAATAATTTGTCCTTGAGTAATATTTAGCTTTTTATAAACTATTATTTTTTTATGCTAGGTTAGTGCAGTCATATCAATGAAAGATAAGTTTATTTGTAACGTCTATACAGTAACATGTAAAGTACGTGTCAGAATAAACGAAATTGATATAAAATCATAACGAATCATCTGTATATTTGAGCCTTCTGCAAACGACAGTTCGAGAATTGGGGTGCATACATCACAAGTTCAGCTTATAGCAGAACGATGAACATTGAAAGCAACCGCTAGAACTGTTTACCAGATGATCAATGCCCCAATGATTGGTCATAAAGGACAATCGCTGTTTTTCGATTTATGTAGCGAGATTGAAAAGACTGCATGCACTTCATCTGACATGCGTAGAGCAGGTGAACAGTTTTAAAACTCTTCATTACTGAACAACGTTGTATTCAATCAATTTATAACAGACTTTTAGAAATTATTAAAAATTTCATAAATTTCATTCCGCCACAACCTGGAGGGTTGAGAATGTAGAACAGACCCGATGCACCATACTGTGTGTCATAAAGGCGACTGATGTGGATAATAATGTCTGCCGTGGATTGTGTCCCGTGTCGGTGAATGAGGGCATCCCAAGCAATGTAGCTGACTGGATGAGAGACCGCTTTATTGCTACTTTTATGCCTCTCTGCGTTATATTTGCTAAATAAGGGACTATCTGGAGATGTACTGTTTAGTTTTTGATATGATCACTACGCTGGCCAATGCTGCAGTCACGTCTGCATGTTAAGAACAAAAAAATTAGTTCCTAGCACGTGACCCTATATCTTTACTAATTGTCACGACTCACTGAAGTGATAATAACATATCTATTGAAAGTAATTTCAAACTAAGCACGCTTCTTAAGGAATTGTGTTAGTATGTGTTTCTGCAGAGCGAACAATTGTCTATACTTATTGGAGCACATCCGTTGTTTGTGAACTTGCATTGCGGTGTCGTCTTATTGAGGAATTTTAGATGGCTGTTATAGGCACGAGAAGCCCAAAATCTCAGGTCTATGAACATCTTTCAAGTAAAACTAAATATTTGGTGCAACGGCAAGGTGATTCCCACTGACACTTTCATTCCGACGTCACCACCTTCGATCTATAGATTTTTAAACAAAGCAGTAGACTATTTTATATTTACTCCCTTTACACGCTTTAACTGCAAGAATTTAATAACCAAATATGACTGCAAGAGGAAATATATGTACCCCAAATTTAGGCTTTAGATGATCCACAATGAGTCGTCATGCAAGGATAAAATCTGGTGTGTAAACAGCTGCTATTATTCTAAAGACTAACCAAAGATGTATGCGAAAGAAAAGCAAGCGCCTCTCAGAAATCCCGTACTGCCACTAATTCCAAAAATATATTTGCAATCATCATACAGTTAAATTATGGAGGTTTAAAGGCAAATAATGACGTGATAAATTTTCTACTTAAGAAACATAACATAACAGCAGACTGCAGCCAGAAAAAATAAGGAATCAATATAAAAATTGTTGCAAAGTTGAAGCTTTGAAGAAATACTAATAAGGCCGTTGGATTAGTGTCCATCATCATAAATAACAAAACTCTTCATAGACAAATTAATGATAGTACTATATTTTATGCCAAAGCAGTTTGTGTGTCCATTATCAAGCCTCGTACACTTTTCTCAGTATATCCTCCCCTCATTTATCTCAGTCAATCCATCTCATTTTGACCATTCTAATGAACAGTTTTCAGCATTTTCGATTCTGCCTGGAGACTTAAACGGTCACCCTCCTCCACCACCCAAACGAAACAAAATACAAAAGGCAGTCCCACAGATTGCGTGGCAGTCATTTCATTAAGAGAACAATGTGTGTGTGTGTGTATTATTTACACCTACAAATATCAATTCACTGAGAGATCATTTAAATTCAGTGAGTTTTTTATTTTATTTAATTGCATGTACTTATTTTATTTATCTATTGCAGCCTATGATTCGCCAGCTTCGCTATTAAACATAATTTTGTCACTGCAGTGTCGGTAGGCACAACTTGAACTTTTAAGTACGAAAAAAAAAGATTGGTTACAAGCTTAACGATGCATGAAATTAGAGCTATATTTTTGTAATTGTTAACGACACAAGCGGATGCGCCGACAAGGTTTAATTTCCTCCGCAGACGGTGGGCCGAACTTGCAAAGACTTAAGATAACTCCATTATTGAAAGTAAAAATGAAAGGATACCGTAAGATAAGAACTGATAAGATTGAAAATGATACTTGGGAACTTATCAACAAGTCATTAGAATTTAGAAACTATAAACAGGATATCAAGGAGTCTTTACATTCAACGTTCTTTGTACATTACCCGTATGTTCAATGCACAATAGAAGTATTTATTGACCACACGATTAATGTGGTGTTTGTATCTCACTACATAAGTACTGTACCTGCTGACTACACAGTTATTGTACATCGCAATTGCAACTTCAAAAGATAAATTCTTACGTTCAGTTACATCACTGACATTTTTAAAAATAAAATAATCAGTCAGTAGTTTTGGCATCTTGAATATAACCGGTCAACAATTAGTTTGGTACATCAAACAATAACGGGTCTGAAAAGGACAGTGATAATGTATTGGTTTCAATTAAGATACCAAATCTTGTGAGGTGACAGTTTTTTCGAATTCAATCGCATATTGCAAAAACACATAGACTCTTAGAGAGGTCGAACTCAAATTAAAAATAAAATGAACAATATTAAAAATAAGATACCTAAATGCAGATAGATATTACGATGGTGGTACGTGCAGAATCGACTGTAGAAGCGAGAGAATAAGGCTAGCAAACTATTCAAAAAGAGAAGAGAAGGAAGGGCTACAGGACGGAATAGGATGATCAGTCCTAGCAATATTGTGGAGTTAGATTTGTTCAAACACTTGTCTTTGGATTAAAAAAACACTTGTCTTTGGATTAAAAAAAACACTTGTCTTTGGATTAAAAATGCACTTGTCTTTGGATTAAACATTAATAACTTTATCCTCGAAGTTATTCAACTCTGATAGCATGAGTGACCACGTAGACGCTACTGAACTCTCACCTGGTGAACTTGTATGCACACTTCAGAACTATCAAAGAAAAAGTTGTTGGAGTACGAGTTAACCGATTTGGAAGCGATAAGTAAGAGATATAATCTTATTTAGACTGATACATATGTTGACTACGGAACATTTTATTGATTTATTAAAGGATTTTCTTGGTTCTCAGATTGATATTGATTTGATACCAAAATAATTTTTTTTATAGCACGCACAGTGTGTGGGTAGGATGTACATGTCTCGTGGTTCTGGTTATGACGATAAAGGACAAAATCAATTTGATTAAAATCAGATCTCCACTATTATCCATGAAGATATGAGAGCGACTCCTTTATGGGTCCTGTTCTGAAAACCTATTTTATTATCATGATCGCTATTTTTATCAATCAGTCAGATTGATTTTGGGTACGTGTGTGATTTGGATTTTTAGCGTAGCTTTAACAATTTTTAAGTCACATCGCTACGATGTCTGCAGTGTGGCATTTTTTATTGATGTCTAGCAACGGGGCATGATGTCGCAGACATGTAGCATGATTTCCAACCCACTCACAACATACAATATAGCACAATACATATAGCTTACATAGGACGTAGGAGTTCCTTAGCCAAAGTCACATGAATATGAACAAGGGGTAAATGAAACCCTATCGGATGAGTGAACCTTTAGATACATTAGGAATAATAAATACCTCATCAAAAATTGAGAACATAATACAATTTTTGATCAAAATTCTTTTTATAAAGTTTAACATAGCAACACATCAGGGGAAAAACAAAAATACATGAAAACACGTTACTGTTTTTTTTCGATTAGTTTTGGGGGATCTGTCTGGTGCCCCCCCCCCCAAGAAAGAATATGAGTGATCCGTATTCTGGAATTATCAGGACATCGAACTGATCCTGAATAGTGCTATGAGTCTTGTCAACAACTCAGCACAGATTCATAAGGATTATCCCAATGAGATTATCGAACCGAGGAAAAATATTCTGGCCAAGATAATATGGTGTTTTAACAGAATGGTGAGCACTCCTCTATACGATTCCCAGCTAAACTGATTGTTAATTGACGGCAAGTGAGCCACATACTCACTGACTGGAAAAAAGGTAATGAAGAATAGTCGCTGTAATTTTGGGAGTCTGTGAAATGAGACTAATGATGTTGAAGAGACAGTCCAGGAGAGGGCTATGATCAAGATGCTTCTGAATGTTCTATAAACCGTTTTCCTGCGTTGGTTCCACATTTTGACGCAGCAATTGGACCAGACTCGGAAATGGACGATAAGGTCGACATATACTGTTCATATCATTGATTCAAAATGGCCTTCTTTATCAACGTCTCAAGGAGCTCAGCAGAAAAAGAGCAGCATTAATAACTCTGTGACTCCTAGAGTGATTGAAAAAGGACAAACCATGCAGTTTCTGTACCCGATAATGGCATAGGATAGGTTTCTAATAAGAATTCAACCCACACACAAGCACATGTTTCAAACACCAGAATGTTTCTTAAACGGTACCTGGCTCAAATGTCCAATGTAACTGTAACTGTAATAATCATAACACGGGAGAAAGTGAGGTCTCCAAAAAGGCTACAGGTAACTGGAAGACGCAAGGTACTAACTGTATTAATAAATGAGAACCAGCCTAGAAATGGGTAAACTTTAAATAGAGTATATATGGGTTTGGCTGTCCAGGATTAGTTAATAATGTAGGTTATGTTTTAGGAAAAAGAATCTTTTGAGACCTTAACCTAGTTGAAAGTGAATAAAATAGACATTGTTTCATTGATGGAATTTCAGTTCTCTAATAGACTTGAGTTGGGAACACTCATTACTAAAATTAGCACCTGACTCTTTGGTGCGGAATTGAAAGCACATGTTTCTAACATTTGCTGCTCCAGAAAATGCCACGGCTCATATCCTTTCCTCTGCACAGAAGCTGACTTACAGGTTTCTTCTATGCTGATAGATATAAATTTGGTCATGAAAACTCCAAACTTTTAAGTTATTGAATTTTTCATATCATGGTGTTTGCATAGGTTTACTATGGGAGCTGAATTATTACTGTGATTCCTAAAAACAGCTCCAGTTAAACAGTGACTGCATATATGCAAGTGCAATTAACTTTACTATAAATACAATCATATTTGTTTGTGGTTATCAAGCAAAATTAATACCTTTTGTAAACCAAAGAGTGACTTTCAGTGGGACATTAAATACATATTCAGAATACCAAATGTTTCAAGGAAGGGTGAGGGGGACATGGTGCAGATTTAACTATGCTGGGTGGAGTGTTTTGCACTTTGGTTCATGTCTAAGCAATACATATGTAAAATTTATACATTGTACCATTTATAGAGTAATTATAGTAAGTAATATGATATTTCCTAGTTGTGTTTTGAAACATAATGAATCAGAGATGATCACTTAGGTCTCTTCCACCATGACTAATGGGGATGACCTCTCATGACTTTGCATCCCACTAATTTCTTTCAGTAAATGTTTTGAAACTTCATATTTTGCATTTTAATGGACTTATGTCTGCCTTACTTTAGCATTACATTATGTGTCCTCTGGAAGGAATTTAAGGTAATTTTGTCATTCTAAATATCTTTTTTCCGTAATAATACATGTACATATAGAAGATGGACACCTTGACCTTTTACACATTAGTTACATAAATGACAAGGCTGGTAATATATTTCAATATTAAATTCAAGGGAGATAAATGGTGATTTTGAAAAGATGACTATTATTAGATAGCTTTATTTTAGCATTTTGTTCTTATTTTCTTAAATAAAGATAAAATACTTAAATGTTGCTTGAAATGCACCATTGCTCTTTAGGTGAAAATGAACTTGCAATATAATTTAATAGTCACTAATGTGATTTTTGACAAGCGGAACTATGCAAATTGCTTACTTATGTATTGAACAACTATTCTTAAAGCTGTCAAGAAAATCAAGGGTGGATATAGGGCACACGGTACTAATTGTATTGAAAAATGGGAACCAGCCTAAAAATAGGCGAATTTTAAAAAGAGTATCTACCGGCTTGGCTGACCAGAATTGGTTAATAATGTAAGTTATGTTTTAGGAAAAATACTTTTCTTTAAAACCTTATCCTAGCTGAAAGTGAATAAAAATAGAGACATTGTTGTATTGATAGAATTTCAGTTCTTTAATAGTCTTGAGTTGTTAACACTCATTACTAAAATTAGCACCTGACCCTTTGGTGCGGAATTGAAAGCACATGTTTCAAACTGTGACATATTGGCGGCGTGCGAAACACACCAACCTCTTTCACTACGGTTCGTTGCTAGGGAATGACCTCCGCGGTGTAATTTACCCAGTGTGGATAGATAGAAAGAAGAATGCAGATCACTGAACAAGTATATTGAAGAAATAAATACAAGCCCCATTTCAATGAATAAATATAAAAGTTAATCAGTTTATCAACAGAATTTAAAATGAAAAGAAATCAATAACTTGGTTACAAAAGAAGGAAACTGGTACTAACATGTACTCAAATAAAAGGACAATACAAATTTCTTTAAATGTAAAATTACTTTCCACGTTAATTTACTATCTTCATTGTCAATGATATATGACCTTAGAGTGCAACTATGAGAGACTTCATCACCTATTTTATGCGGACATCAAGACTTCCGTTCGTCCCTGCTCTGTCAATCTAGCTGTTTGGTCTTGGACTCTTGTCCGTCGAACTCTGACTTAACAATCGTCTCTGGACTTAGATTTCTGCATAGAATTTGTTGTGGTCCTGTGATTGTTCAGGGATTTCTCATGCGAATCCAGGAAAGCTGTTTCCTTTTGCCGTTTCTTTATATTTCCACAAACCTCAAGTATAGTCCGTCTCCTAACTGAGACAACTATCTGGCCCCATACTCGATAATGAAAACGTACTTTTTACGAATTCAAAATGTAGAGTTTGCCTACTCGCTGAGACAAAACTCCCGCTTTACTGCCAAATCATGAGATAACATCTTACACGATCCCGGAGTCCGGTCTAACTTTTCCCAAGAAAGATTTAAGACTAAAGAATTTTCCTAAAGTAAAACCTATAATTTCTTACAGAGTTACGCCCATAAATTTATATTTAATTATCGGAATAGACTGTTTCCTGAATCTGTTCTGTAGAATCTTTGGATTGACATGCCGTAACTAATCATGCCGTAATTAACATTACTTTGAACAATCATCTATAGCCAGCTCCCGCATTTAAAAAGTCGATTTTGGGAAAGGGTCTTATGTCATTCTCTTGTACCATAGCATCTGACTCGGTCATGTTACGTCAGGTGGAACGAATTCCCATTTGACTTTCAGAGATGAAATGAAAATAATCATCTATCTCTAGCCCTTTCTATTTTAATTAAGTCGACTTTGATACAATTCCTTTAACCAAAGCTTCTAAGAGTTTTCAAAATTCGACACATCACAAAGGCCCCTCTTTAGGAGTAAAATCTGGGATTTTGCTCATCGAATTTTGAAGTTACAGTTTAATTTAATGTTTACATTTCCTGAAATGACCACTTCACCTCAGGCTCAAGTAATCGACTCATGCAATTTACCCCCACATTTGAGTTTCCACGAATGTAATGTAGCTGGACTTGATATTGTTGTAGAAACTATGACCACCTCATTAAACGCCCATTAGTCAATTTAGCCTGTGCAAGATACCCTAAAGTTTGATGATCGGTTTCTAGAAAAAACTTTCGCCCATACAGATGACGCTGAAACTTATGAATCCCAAAGACAATCGCTAGGCATTCCTTCTCAGTGACTGAATAGTTAGGCTCAGCGGTATTAAGTTTCCTACTCGCGTATGCAACAGGAAATAGGTCCTCATCATGTTCTTGCAGTAAAACTGCACCAAGACCTCTGTCAGAAGCGTCTGTACGTAACACAAAGTCCTTTGTCACGTCTGGTAGCTTAACAATGGCGTCAGACGTCAGTCTATCTTTCAACGTTTGAAAGGCCATCTCACAAGCGTCTGTCCAAACAACTTTAGTCGGAGATTTCTTTCTCAAGTCGGTCAACGGGCTAGCAATAGCACTGAAATTGGTTACATATTTCCGATAATAACCTACAAGACCTAGAAATGAACGAACTTCCGTTTTTGTAGTTGGACGTGCGGGATTCCGAAGCTGCTCAACCTTCGTACTGTCTGGGGTTAATGTATCTTCACTAAGGGTGTGTCTAATATACGTCAATTTACGAAATCCAATATGGCATTTGGAGAGTCGGGCGGTGAGCCCTGCCTGTTTGAGTCGTTCCAAAACCTTTCTCAACAGAATTACGTGTTCCTTCCAAGTAGCAGTCGCTAACAATAAATCGTCCATAAAATTAGAGACTCCGCTCCCTCTTAGAGGTTCTAAAAGTTTCCCCATCATTCGAGTGAAGACACTGGGTGCATTCTGGACCCCGAACGGCATAACTACCCATTGGTATGTTCCATCTGGTGTTGCGAAAGCAAGTTTCGGACGGTCTTCTTTTCGTACAGGAATTTGCCAATATCCTTTCGACAGGTCTATTTTCCAGAAGAATTTTGCGTTTCTCACTCCTGCAAATATATTTTCAGGATCTGGTAACATTTCTATTTGAAATTCTGTGATCCTATTCAACT
The DNA here is from genome assembly GCA_016746295.1 of Potamilus streckersoni. Lineage (NCBI taxonomy): Eukaryota > Metazoa > Mollusca > Bivalvia > Unionida > Unionidae > Potamilus > Potamilus streckersoni. Next base: position 2,288,550 of record JAEAOA010001492.1, on the reverse strand, counting down.
TCCTGTAATCAATACAAAACCGGTGATCGCCATCCTTCTTCTGCACTAAAACAACCGGTGAACTATACGCCGATTCCGCTGGTTCAATGACCCCTAATTCCCGCTGGTTCAATGACCCATAGTTCGAATTTCTTTCCTCATGGTTTCTAACTTCGCATGTGGAAGTGGATAGGGTCTCAGTTTTACTGGTGTTTCATCTAATAGTTTCAGACTGAACTCCTCCAAATCCGTCATACCTGGTTTCTCCGGCAGAATGTCTTCGTAATCGTGAAGTATCTCCTCCATCTCGCCACGTTGGTCTGACGTTAACGTTACGTCAAGGACGACGTCTACGTAAGTTTCGTTCCCCGTCAACGGACAACTAGGAAGTACTTCCGCCACTCCTCCATTGTCGTCGGGGTCTTCCGTCACAACTGTAGCAACCACGAACTCAGTAGTTGACTCTCTGTCTCGGTAGCGTTTAAGTAGGTTAACGTGGTACAGCTTCTCTTTATAGCCCACCCTGATGCGATAATTCTGTTCACCCTTCTTTTCCATCACAACGAACGGTCCTCTCCAAGACACTTGGAATTTGTTATGTTCTAATGGCAACAACAACAACACCTTGTCACCTACCTCAAACTTACGTTCTTTCGCCTTCTTGTTGTAGTACTTGGACTGACGTCCCCTTGCATCACAGAGATTTTTCTGGGCCAAGTTACAAACTTCCTCCAGTTTATTACGGAGGTCAACTGATATGTTGTTCTTACCTCTTCGGATGCTTTCTCATCCGTCCACAACTGCTTCAATACACGCATGGGTCCTCTCACTGTCCTCCCATAAACTAGCTCGAACGGCGAAAATCCAAGACTAGCTTGGGGTACTTCGCGGTACGCAAAAAGTATTGCGGGAAGGTATCGATTAATATCCCTAGGTCGATTTTCCCATAACGTTTTTAGAGCTTGTTTCAATATCCCATTGAAACGCTCCACAAGACCGTTACACTGTGGGTGATAAGGAGTAGTAGTCAGGTGCCGGCTAGAAAGTAATCGGTTTACTTCCTCCATCACTGGCTAACAAACTGCGTCCCTTGGTCAGTTAGTATTTCGTCTGGTACACCAATTCTAGACCAGACCACTAACAACGCTTCAGCTACCGTAACTGAATCGATGTTCCTTAAAGCAACGGCCTCCGGGTATCGGGTAGCATAATCGACAATCGTTAGCACATAACGATTGCCACTTTCCGCTGAGGGCTTTATCGGACCTATCAAATCCATAGCCACCCGTGAGAAAGGTTCATCAATCAGAGGGGTAGTTCCTAGCGGCACTGGGCGATGTGAGGTCTTAGGTGCCTCTCGCTGACACTTGTCACACGAGAGACAAAACCTCCTTACATCACCATACACACCTGGCCAATAGAACTCCCTAACTAACCCATCTCGCGTCTTAGACACACCCATGTGACTACTTAGTAAACCTTCATGTGCAAGCCTAATTACTTCATCCCGCTTTGACCGTGGTACAATTACCTGCTTATACCTCTCCGTCCCCTTTCGAGCGTATCGGTACAAGATACCTCGCTTCAGTGCGAACTCTACCTCACCGTCGGGTAAGTTACGCACTGACTTTTCCTCTGCATACCCGCGTATCTTATTAAGGGTAGAATCTTCCTCTTGAAGTCTCCTTAATTCGCCAGAAAGCAAATTATCTATGGGCGAAGTCGAGGGTTTCAACGGTTTCGGCCCTGACCTTCGTCTCATAGACCTAGTCTCTACAGACCCAATCACATAGGATTAGGTTGTGGCAATACATACCTACATCCTAAAATAACATCATGCGACAACCCTGACAAGCACGCTGCTTGAATTCGTCCTTTCACATAGGGCGAATCAAGATTGATATAAACAACTGGAAGGGAATCTCTAGTCTTATTTGCAAATTGTACTTCTACAGTCTCACCTGTATAGTCAGCAGGTTTAACAAACTTGCTGTCCACCAATGCTAGATAACTACAGCCGGTGTCGTACAACACAGTAACCTCTACGCCATTTACCGTAGCTGTTGCTGTATTGGACCACTCCAATAGATTACTCTGTTTACTAGTATCTGGGGTCACTACATTTACAGTTGGACGGTATCTTGTACAGTTTTTAAGAATATGGCCGGGTTTGTTGCAGCCATAACACACAACTTCCTCTTTCTTACCAGAGGTTATCTTGTCCATCCCTGGGGACTTACCTGAGCCCCGGGACTGATAACGGCTTTGATTGTCAGCGCCTGGCTTCCCACCATTTTGACCATTGCGCCTCATAGGTGTTTAACCATTACCTCTCCTGAACTCTGGGACACTGGTTCGATCCCTGCCACTCCATGTGGTTGGATGAGAGTGTTCAGCTTCATATCGCTCGGCCATTACACTAATATCTTCTAAGGTCGCGAATTCACGCTCCGCCAAAAATACTATTAGGTCTTTACGGTATGTGCTGAGGACATGTTCCTTTAGAATTTATTCCCGTATGCCTTCGTATGTAAGTTCGGCTCCGGACATTTTAATCCACTTATCGAAAAGTACGCGTACACGATTATGAAATTGCGCGTGAGTCTCTGTCGCTTTCTTAGAGGACTCTCTGAAAAGTTTACGGAAACTTTCAGCTGTCAGCTCATAGTGCCTTAGTAATGCTTTCTTGAGAGCTTCATAATCATCTATTTTATCGGTAGCCAAATTATGACAAACCTCCTTGGCAGCGCCTTGCAAAAACGCCGAAATATTAATAGCCCACTGTTCTTTGGGTATTTGACGTAGTAAAGCTAACTTTTCAAACTGGGTTAAAAAGTTATCAATAATTTCATCCTTGTTGTTGAACATAGGCATGGTTATCTGGACGGTACATCTATCCTCAGTTCTTCTGCTCGAGGGTCCTAACTGTACGTTCAGTTCTTCGCCCCTCCTGGACTCCACTTCTATTCTTAGACTTTCCATGGCTAACGTATGTTCTCTCTCTTTATTCCTTTCCTCGGCTTGCAGTTTAGCTAACTCAAGTTCTTTTTCTCTTTCCTTCTGCGCTACCTCTCTATCCCTCTCTCTTTCGGCTGCTTCTCTTTACTTCTCTCTTTCGGCTGCTTCTCTTTCCTTCTCTCTTTCGGCTGCTTGCTCTTCTTTGTACTCTTTGAGACTACGCTCTACAAATTCAGATAACTGTGTCCCTTCATAACCTAATTCTTCGGATCCAAGAACTTTGAATTCTCGCGCAAGTTGCCGTAATGTTGCCATTCTTGTCTATCTGTCTTGTCGCTGACTCACTTACCTAGATTAGCTATCACTAACCTGTTTTCTGCCTTCAAGAAAACAACTTCCCTATGAATATCAACGAATATTCTAACTCAGCAAATTCTTACCTACAGACTTACTTAAAAATCACACAAGTAATTTAAACGGCTTTCTGGCAGTACCAAACTATAAATTCGCCCTAAATTCGTATCGTCTGTAACACATGTGTAAATTACCTTGGAGATACTTCCTTAATGATCTCTTCTCGCAAGAGTACTAAGGCAAAATATTTCTGGGTTACTTAGATACGGACATCCAACCACGCTTCAGCAATTTCAGGTACGGAATCTTAATTTCTTACAATGTCATGCAACATTTAAGAAATTTACAAATCATGCATAATTTCAAACATATAAGAATAGGTGTTGACTCAATTCACTCTTGTGGTTTCTTATTTTTAAAAAAATATACGAATCTATCACTGATACGGTGTTGTATTTCTTTCAATATATGTTCAGAGCTGCTTTTTTCCATTTTTTCCATTGTTCAAATATCCCGGAACGAGGCTCCCACTTATGTGACAAATTGGCGGCGTGCAAAACATACCAACCTCTTCACTACGTTTTGTTGCTAGGGAATGACCTCCGCGGTGTAATTTACCCAGTGTGGATAGATAGAAAGAAGAATGCAGATCACTGAACAAGTATATTGAGGAAATCAATAACGACGAGCCCCATTTCAATGAACAAATATAAAATTTAATCAGTTTATCAACAGAATTTAAAATGAAAAGAAATCAATGACTTGGTTACAAAAGAATGAAAATGGTACTAACATGTACTCAAATAAAAGGACAATACAAATTTCTTTAAATATAAAATTACTTTCCACGTTAATTTACTATCTTCATTGCCAATGAGATGTGACCTTTGAGTGCAACGATGAGAGACTTCATCACCTATTTTGCGATGCGTACATCAAGACTTCCGTTCGTCCCTGCTCTGTCGATCTTTGTCTAGCTGTTTGGTCTTGGACTCTTGTCCGTCGAACTCTGACTTAACAATCGTCTCTGGACTTAGATTTCTGCATAGAATTTGTTGTGGTCCTGTGATTGTTCAGGGATTTCTCATGTGAATCCAGGAAAGCTGTTTCCTTTTGCCGTTTCTTTATGTTTCCACAAACCTCAAGTATAGTCCGTCTCCTAACTGAGACAACTATCTGGCCCCTTACTCTATAATGAAAACGTACTTTTTACGAATTCAAAATGTAGAGTTTGCCTACTCGCTGAGACAAAACTCCCGCGTTATTGTCAAATCACGAGATAACGTCTTACACGATCCACGAGTCCGGTCTAACTTTTTCCAAGAAAGATTTAAGACTAAAGAATTTTCCTAAAGTAAAACCTTTAATTTCTTACAGAGTTACGTCCATAAATCCATATTAACCAATCAGAATAGACTGTTTCCTAAACCTGTTCCGCAGAATGTTTGGTTTGACAAGACAACTAAACAACTAATCATGCCGTAATTAACATTACTTTGAACAATCATCTATAGCCAGCTCTCGCATTTAACCGGTCGATTTTGGGAAAGGGTCTTATGTCATTCTCTTGTACCATAGCATATGACTCGGTCATGTTACGTCAGGTGGAACGAATTTCCTTTTGACGTTCAGAGATGAAATGATAATAATAATCTAACTATCTCTAGCCCTTTCTATTTTAATTAAGTTGACTTTGATACAATTCCTTTAACCAAAGCTTCTAAGAGTGTTCAAAATTCGACACATCACACAAACATATGCAGCTCCAGAAAATGCCGCGGCTCATATCCTTTCCTCTGCAAAGAAGCTGACTTCCAGGTTTCATCTATACTTATAAATATAAATGTGGTCATGAACTCTCCAAAATTTTAAGTTATTGAATTTTTCATATAATTGTGATTGCATTGGTTTTGCTATGGGAACTAAATTAGTACCGTTATTCCTGGAAGACGGAGATCACAAACACAATTACAGTAAGACACAGTGAGGAAGATCTGTCGGTCTATTGAGCATACAATTAAATCCCGAAACAAATTAGAACTATAAGAATTGAAACTATTGTTTCAAAATCATGATATGTTTTGTAAAATAGCTTTCAAAAGTGTTGCAAATTTTAACTTTCTTGCATTGCATTAAGTACAAATTAATTGTTGGCCGATAGCAATTCTAGAGGATTACCATTTTATTTCAGAAGTTGGATTGCATATGGGATATAATTAAATGAATTCCAAGCTGATTTATTAGGTGTTATCTTGAGATCTTATATATGTTGATGGCTCAACGAGAGGTAGTTGATGACATTTATTATGCTTAGACTTCAATACTAGAACAAACTCATTCCTTAATTTTGTACCAGACGATAACAATTTACAGGTGTGCAGTTGCCAGATGACTATATGACCAAACATTTCATGCATCGAGCTTCAATGGTCTAGTAAACGTATGGCGTCATGCACTGTTAGAGTTTTGTAGTAATTCATTACTTTGAATATCTAACGCCCTATTATGCCAGGATTCAAATACAGGTGAATTTACTTTTGGAAACATGAGAGGCAGAAGTGTGGTAGTCTATGTAATAAGTAATCAGTGATTGTTACGTTTGGTTCTTTCCTGTAAGCCCACAGAGGTAGAAGTGTGGTAGATTATGTAATATGTAATCAGTGATTATTCATTTGTTTCCTTATTGTAAGCCCACAGAGGTAGAAGTGTGGTAGTTTATGTAATATGTAATCAGTGATTGTTACGTTTGGTTCTTTCTTGTAAGCACACAGAGGTAGAAGTGTGGTAGATTATGTAATATGTAATCAGTGATTGTTCATTTGTTTCCTTCTTGTAAGCCCACAGAGGTAGAAGTGTGGTAGTTTATGTAATATGTAATCAGTGATTGTTACGTTTGGTTCTTTCTTGTAGGCCCACAGAGGTAGAAATGTGGTAGATTATGTAATATGTAATCAGTGATTGGTACATTTGTTTCCTTCTTGCAAGCACACAGAGGTAGAAGTGTGGTAGATTATGTAATATGTAATCTGTGATTGTTCATTTGTTTCCTTCTTGTAAGCACACAGAGGTAGGAGTGTGGTAGATTATGTAATATGTAATCAGTGATTGTTACGTTTGGTTCTTTCTTGTAAGCACACAGAGGTAGAAGTGTGGTAGATTATATAATATGTAATCAGCGATTGTTGATTTGTTTCTTTCTTGTAAGCCGATAGAGGTAGAAGTGTGGTAGTTTATGTAATATGTAATCAGTTATTGTTGATTTGTTTCTTTCTTGTAAGCCCATAGAGGTAGAAGTGTGGTAGATTATGTAATATGTAATCAGTGATTATTCATTTGTTTCCTTATTGTAAGCACATAGAGGTAGAAGTGTGGTAGTTTATGTAATATGTAATCAGTGATTGTTACATAAGTTTCTTTCTTGTACGCCCACCGAGTTCTTATCCTGATGAGTGTGTTATCAAATTTGAATGAAATTAAATACATAGCTTTTAAATACTAATACTGCCAAGAAATTTGCCAGCACTTATTATATTTGGAACCCTAATGTAATTGATGGATTTATTGATAAATTAATAGCCTAATGCACCCATTTTAAGCGCTTTTTACTTTCTCTCTTTAACTAAACGAACGTTTGTTGATTGGCGTACTTTTATCCATTCGTCAACTCTTGCTGAAGCAAAACAGTTTCTTCGGGTTTTATTCGGAGTGCAATATTCCAACAGTGTTGTTTTCAAAGATCTTCTATGGATGCCTATTTTGTCTAGCTAATTTGAAAATATCTTAATCTTGTCTCAACAAAAACTCACATTTCTGTTCCTAAAGCATTTTGCTCCGTGATACACCATCTCTTGGAAGATTTGTTTGAAAAATCATGGATGTTATCTCTCATTTTAATCGAATTATCTCGACTCAATCCTATTTTTAGAATAAATCTGTTACAATCGAAATTCATTTTTATCCCTCTTGCATTTTTTGTATGCTTGAATGGTTATCCGGCTACTGGTTAGTCGTCTTAGTTTCACATTTTTTCATATAAATTACTTATAAATGCGGATTGTCTTCCATAAATGCAGAAACAATTAAAGTCATTTTTGAGGAAAATCCTTATCACTCGCCTAATATTTGACACTTTGACACTTTCTGGTAAAATATGGTAGGTTAAGCAGGTAATGGTTATAACACTGTAATTGGCAAGATTTGAGAAGTGTTCTGCAGAAATATGACGTTAGCAACATTTGTTAAAGATGCATTTAAGTTAAGTTTTTATAATCGTCAGCAACGGGCGTCATGGGTGTAAGTTTATACAGGTTGTTAAAATTCTATTTCTCAACAGGATATTGAGCAGATATTAAAAAGATAAAATGGAACAAAAACATCTGCACGAAAACTGATGTTGCAGAAAACCACGTTATGCTTATTTTGAAACGGTGATTGGGGGATTAAAACTCCCATTCTCGCCATGAAGCACGTATGTAGATATATTATGGTTTGAAATTTAAATAGCCTACATGTTAGCAGCAGAAGAATGAAAATGAAATAAAATATCTAGTGAGGATAACATTTAAGTAAGACTGTCACTAATACGTGATCCTTTCAATAATTTTTGACTGGCAAGATGCTTGATATTTTGCAAAACTATTCATACATTAAACTCTCATTGTCCTGAAGCAAACTTGTGCCACGGTCTGACGCAGTAAAATGCCATTGACGCAGTAAAGTGCTATCGTTTGATGCAGTAAAGTGCTATGGTCTGATGCAGTAAAGTGCTATGGTCTGATGCAGTAAAGTGCTATGGTCTGATGCAGTAAAGTGCTATGGTCTGATGCAGAAAAGTGCTATGCTCTGATGCAGTAAAGTGCTATGGTCTGATGCAGTAAAATGCCATGGTTTGATGCAGTAAAGTTTCATGGTCTGATGCAGTTACGTGTGATGTTCTGATGCAGTAAAGTGCCATGGTTTGATGCAGTAAAGTGTCATGGTCTGATGCAGTAAAGTGCTATGGTCTGATGCGGTAAAGTGCTATGGTCTGATGCAGTAAAGTGCTATAGTCTGATGCGGTAAAATGCCATGGTCTGATGCAATAAAGCTTCATGGTCTGAAGCAGTTAAGTGTGATGGTCTGATGCAGTAAAGTGATGTGGTTTGATGCAGTAAAGTGTCATGGTCTGATGCAGTAAAGTGCCATGGTCTGATGCAGGAAAGTGCTATGGTCTGATGCAGTAAAGTGCGATGGGCTGATGCAGGAAAGTGCCATGGTCTTATGCAGTAAAGTGTCATGGTCTGATGCAATAAAGTGCTATGGTATGATGCAGTAAAGTGCTATGCTCTGATGCGGTAAAGTGCTATGGTCATATGCAGTAAAGTGATATAGTCTGATGAAGTAAAGTGTCATAGTCTAGTGCAGTAAAGTTTCATTGTCTGATGCAGTTAAGTGTGATGGTCCGATGCGGTAAAGTGCTATGGTCTGATGCAGTAAAGTGCTATGTTCTGATGCAGTAAAGTCCTATGGTCTGATGCAGTAAAGTGCTATGGGTTGATGCAGTAAAGTGTCGTGGTCTGATGCAGTAAAGTCTCATGGTCTGATGCAGTAAATAGCTATGGTCTGATGCAGTAAGGTGCTATGGTCTGATGCAGTAAAGTGCCATGGTTTGATGCAGTAAAGTGCAATGGTCTGATGCAGTAAAGTGCTATGGGCTGATGACGTAAAGTGCCAAGGTCTGATGCAGTGAAGTGTTATGGTCTGATGCAGAAAAGTGTTATGGTCTGATGCAGTGAAGTGCTATGGTCTGATGCAGTAAAGTGCTATGGGCTGATGCCGTAAAGTGCCAAGGTCTGATGCAGAAAAGTGTCATGGTTTGATGCAGTAAAGTGCCATGATCTGATGAAGTGGAGGGTCATGGTCTGATGCAATAAAGTGCTATGGTCTGATGCAGTAAAGTGCCATGGTCTGATGCAGTAAGGTGATATAGTCTGATGCAGTAAAGTGCTATGGTCTGATGCAGTAAAGAGCTATGATCTGATGCAGTTCAGTGCTTTGGTATGATTCACTAACGTGTCATGATCTGATGCAGTAAAGAGCTATGGTCTGAGGTAGTAAAGTTCTATGGGCTGATGCCGTAAAGTGCCTAGGTCTGATGCAGTAAAGTGTCATGGTTTGATGCAGTAAAGTGCCATGATCTGATGCAGTGAAGTGTCATGGTCTGATGCAGTAAAGTGCTATGGTCTGATGCAGTAAAGTGCTATGGTCTGATGCAGTTAAGTGCTATGGTCTGATGCACTAAAGTGTCATGGTCTGATGCAGTTAAGTGCTATGGTATGATGCATTAAAGTAATATGGTCTGATGCAGTTACGTGTCATGGTCTGATGCAATAAAGTGTCATGGTCTGACGCAGTAAAGTGCTATGGTCATATGCAGTAAAGTGTTGTTGTCTGATGCAGTAATGGGTCATGGTCTGATCCAGTAAAGTGTCATGGTCTGATGCAGTAAATTGCTAGGGTCTGATGCAGTAAAGTGTCATGGTCTGATGCAGTAAAGTGGTATGGTCTGATGCAGTTAAGAGCTATGGTCTGATGCAGTAAAGTGTCATGGTCTGATGCAGTAAGGTGCTATGGTCTGATGCAGTAAAGTGCTATGGTCTGATGTAGTAAGGTGCTATGGTCTGATGCAGTAAAGTGTAATGGGCTGATGCAGTAAACTGTCATGGTCTGATGCAGTAAAGTGTCATGGTCTGATGCAGTAAAGTATTATGGTCTGATGCAGTTAATTGCTTTGGTCTGATGCAGTTTAATGTTAGGGTCTTTTGAGGAAACTGTCATGGTCTGATGCAGTAAAGTGTCAAGGTATTATGCAGTGAAGTGCCTTGCTCTGATGCAGTTAGGTGAGTTGGTCCGATGCAGTAAAGTGTCATGGTCTGATGCAGTGAAATTTCATGGTCTGATGCAGTAAAATGTCATGGTATGATGCTATAAAGTGCCATGGTCTGACGAAGAAACCTGCAATGGTCTAATTCAGCCTTGGTCTAGTGCAGGAAAGTGTCATAGTCTGATGCAGTAAAGTGTCATGTTCTGATGCAATTAAATGTTATGGTCTAATGCAGTATTGTGTCATGATATGATCCAGTAAACTATCATGGTATGATGAAGTAAAGTGATTTGGTGTCATGCAGTAACATTTCATGGTCTGATGCAGTAAAATGTCATGGTCCGATACAGTTAAATGTTATGGTCTGATGCAATAAAGTGTCATAGTATGAGGCAGTACAGTGTCATGGTCTGATGCAGTAAAGTGACCTGGTGTGATGCAGTAAAGTTCCTTGGTCTGATTCAGTAAAGTTCCTTGGTGTGATTCAGTAAAGTTCCTTGGTTTGATGCGGTAAAGTGTTATGGTCGGTTGCAGTAAAGTGTCATGGTCTGATGGAGTAGATTTTCTTGGTCTGATACAGTTACGTGTTATGGTCTGATGCAATAAAGTGTCATAGTCTGAGGCAGTAAATTGTCATGGTCTGATGCAGTAAAGTTTCATGGTGTGATGCAGTAAAGTGACTTGGTCTGATGCAGAAAAGTGCCTTGGTCTGATTCAGTAAAGTTCCTTGGTTTGATGCGGTAAAGTGTTATGGTCGGATGCAGTAAAGTGTCATGGTTTGATGCAGTAACGTGCTGTGGTCTGATGCAGTAAAGTGTCATGGACTGATGCAGTTCAGTGCTATGGCCTGATGCAGTAAAGTGCTATAGTCTGATGCAGTAAAGAGTCATGGTCTGATGCAGTAAAGTGCTATGGTCTGATGCAGTAAAGTGCTAATGTCTGATGCAATGAAGTGCTACGGTCTGATGCAGTTCAGTGTTATGGTCTGATGCAGTTCAGTGTTATGATCGGATGCAGTAAAGTGTGATGGTCTGATGCAATAAAGTGTCATGGTCTGATGAAGTTCAGTGTTATAGTCTGATGCAGATCAGTGTTTTGCTCTGATGCAGTAAAGTGTCATGGTCTGATGCAGTATAGTGTCATGGTCTGATGCAGTAAAGTGCATTGTTCTGATGCAGTAAAGTGGTATGGTCTGATGCAGTAAGGTGCTATGGTTTGATGCTCCAAAGTGCTATGGTTTGATGCAATAAAGTACCCTGGTCTGATGCAGTAAATTGTCATGGTATGATGCTGTAAATTGCTACGGTCTGATGCAGAAAAGAGTTATGGTCTGATGCAGTAAAATGCCATGGTCTGATGCAGTTAAGTGCCTTCGTCTGATGCTGTAAAGTGGTATGGTATGATGCAGTAAAGTGTCAGGATCAGATGTAGTAAATTGTCATGGTCTGATGCAGTAAGGTGTCATGGTCTGATGCAGTAAATTCTCATGGTCTGATGCAGTAAAGTCCTATTGTCTGATGTAATAAAATGCCATGGTCTGATGCAGTAAAGTGTCATGGTCTGATGCCGTAAAGTATCATGGTCTGATGCAGTAAATTTTCATGGGCTGATGCAGTAAAGTTTCATGGTCTGAGGCAATCAAGTGCCATGGTCTGATGGAATAAATTGGCATTGTCTGTTGCAGTAATGTGTCATGGCATTATGTAGTAATGTGTTTTTGTCTGATTCAAGAAAGTGTCATGGTCTGATGAAGTAACGTGCTATGGTCTGATGCAGTAAAGTGTCAATATTTGATGCAGTAAAGTGCTATGGTCTGATGCAGTACAGTGGTATGATCTGGTGCAGTTCAGTGCTTTGGCCTGATGCAGTAAAACGCTATTGTCTGATGCTGTAAAGTGGTATGATCTGATGCAGTAAAGTGTCATGATCTGATGCAGTAAAGTGCTATGGTCTGATGCAGTAATGTGCTATGATCTGATGCAGTGAAGTGCTATGGTCTGATGCAGATCACTGTCTTGGTCTGATGCTGTAAAGTGTCATAGTCTGATGCTGTAAAGTGCTATGGTCTGATGCAGTAAAGTGCTATGGTCTGATGCGGTAAAGTGTTATGGTCTGATGCAGTAAAATGCTACCGTCTGATGTAGTAAAGTGCTATAGTCTGATGCAGTAAAATGCTTTGGTCTGATGCAGTAAAGTAACATGGTCTGATGCAGTAATATGGAATGGTATGATGCAGTAAGATACTATGGTCTGATGCAGCAAAGTGTTATGGTTTGATGCAGTAAATTGTCATGGTCGTATGCAGTAAAGTGATACGGTCTGATATAGTAAAGTGCTATGGTCTGTTGCAGTAAAGTGCCATGGTGTGATGCAGTAAAATGCCTTGGTCTCATGCAGTAAAGTGTTATGGTATGATGCAGTAAATTGTCATGGTCTGATCAATTAAGGTGTCATGTTCTGATGCATAAAAGTCTCCTGGTCTGATGCAGTAAAGAGCTATTGCATGATGCTTTAAACTGCTATGGTCTGATGTAATAAATAGCCATGATCTGATGCAGTAAAATGTCGTGGTCTGATGCAGTATAGTGTCATGGTCTGATGCAATAACGTTCTATGGTCTGATGCAATAAAATGCCATGGTCTCATGGAATAAAGTGGCATTGCCTGATGCAGTAAAGTGTCATGGTCTGATGCACTAATGTGCTTTGGTCTGAAGCAGTAAGGTGCCTTGGTCTGATGCAGTAAAGTGTCATGGTCTCATTCAGTAAAAGTTTATGGTCTAATAGAGTAAAATGTCATGGTCTGATGAAGTAATGTGTCTTGGTCTGGGGCAGCAAAGTGCCTTGGTCTGATGCAGAAAAATGTCATAGTCTGATGCAGTAAAGTGTCATTAACTGATGCAGTAAATTATCATGGTTTGATGCAGTAAAGTGTCATGGTGTGATGCAGTAAAATGACTTGGTCTGATAAAGTAAAGTACCTTGGTCTGATGCAGTAAAGTGCCTTGGTCTCATGCGGTAAAATGTCATGGTCGGTTGCAGTAAGGTGTCATGGTCTGATGCAGTAAAGTGTCCTGGCCTGATGCAGTAAAGTGTCATGGTTTGACTCAGTAAAGTGCTATGGTCTGATGCAGTAAAGTGTCCTGGCCTGATGCAGTTCAGTGTTATGGTCATATGCAGTAAAGTGTCATGGTCTGATGCAGTTAAACACTATGGTCTGATGCAGTAAGGTGCTATGGTCTGATGCAGTACAGTCTCATGGTCAGATGCAGTAATGAGTTATGGTCTGATGCAGTAAAGTGCTATGGTCTGGTGCAGTGAAGTGCTATGGACTGATGCAGATCAGTGTTATGGTCTGATGCAGTTCAGTTTTATGATCGGATGCAGTAAAGTGTCATGGTCAGATGCAGTAAATTGTCATGGTCTGATGCAGTAAAGTCCTATGGTCTGATGCAGTAAATTGTCATGTTCAGATGCAGTAAAGTGTCATGGTCTGACGCAGTAAAGTGCTATAGTCGGATGCAGTAAAGTGTCATGGTCTGATGCAGTAAAGAGCTATGGTCTGATGCAGTCAAGTGCTATGGTCTGATGCAGTAAAGTGTTTTGGTCTGATGCAGTAAAGGGTTTTTGTCTGATGAAGCAAAATTCTATGGTTAGATGCAGTAAAGTGATATAGTCTGATGCAGTAAAATGCAATGGTCTGATGCAGGAAAGAGTTATGTTCTGATGCAGTAAAGTGTCTCTGTCTGATGCAGTAAAGTGGTATCGTCTGATGCAGTAAGGTGCTATGATCTGATGCAGCAAAGTATTATGGACTAATGCAATAAAGTGTCATGGTCTGATGCAGTAAAGTGCTATGGTCTGATGCATAAAGTGTCATGGTCTGATGCAGTAAAGTGTCATGTTCTGACGCAGTAAAGTGCTATGGTCTGATACAATAAATATCTATGGTCTGATGCAGGAAATTGTCATGGTCTGATGCAGTAAATTGTCATGGTGTGATGCAGTAAAGTGCTACGGTCTCATGCGGAAAAGTTCTATGGTCTGATTCAGTAAAGTTTCATGCTCTGATGCAATGAAATGCTATGGTCTGATGCAGTTCAGGGTCATGGTCTGATGCAGTAAAGTGCTATGGTCTGATGCAGTAAAATTTCATGGTCTGATGCAGTAAAGTGTTATGGTCTGATGCAGTTCAGTGCTATGGTCTGATGCAGTAAAATGCTATGGTCTGATGCAGTAAAGTGCTATGGTGTTATGTAGTGAATTGCTATGGTATGAGGCAGTAAAGTGTCATTGTCTGATGCAAGAAATTGCTATGGCATGATGCAGTAAAATACTATGGTCTGATGCAGTTCAGAGTTATGGTCTGATTAAGTTCAGTGTTACGATCTGCTGCAGAAAATTGTCATGGTTAGATGCAGGAAAGTGTCATGGTCTGATTCAGTTCGGTGTTATAGTCTGATGCATATCAGTGTTTTTGTCTGTTGGTGTAAAGTCTCATGGTCAGATGCAGTAAAGTGCTATGGTCCAATGTAGTAAAGTGTCATTATCTGATGCAGTAAAGTGCCATGGTCTGATGCAGTGAAGTGCCATTGTATGATGGAGTAAAGTGCTATGGTCTGATGCAGTAAAGTGCCATGGTCGGATGCAGTAAAATGCTAAGGTTTGATGCAGTAAAGTGTTATGGTCTGAGGCAGTGAAGTGCTATGGACTGATGAAGTAAAGTGCTATGGTCTGATGCAGTAAAGTGCTATAGTCTGATGCAGTAAAATGCTATGGTCTGATGCAGTAAATTGGCATGATCTCATGCAGTAAAGTGTCATGGTCTGATGCAGTAAAGTGCTATGGTCTGATGCAGTAAAGTGTCATGGTCTAATGCAGTAAAGTGCTTTGGTCTAATGCAGTAAAGTGGTATGGTCGGATGCAGTAAGGTGCTAAGGTTTATGCAGTAAAGGTTTGATGCAGTAAATTGTTATTGTTTAATGGAATAAAGTGCCATAGTCAGATGCAGTAAATTGTCATGGTCTGATGCAGCAAAGGTCTACTGTCTGATGCAGTAAAGAGCTTTGGTCTGATGCATTAAACTGTTACGGTAAGATGAAGTAAATTGTCATGGTCTGATGTAGTAATTTGTCGTGGGATGATGCAGTAAGATGTCATGGTCTGATGCAGTAAAATCTCATGGTCTGATGTAATAAAGTGCCATGGTCTGATGCACTAAAATGTCATGGTCTGATGCAGTAAAGTGTCATAGTCCGATTCAATAAAGTGTCATGTTCTGATGCCGTAAAGTGTCATGGTCTGATACAGTAAGGTTTTATGGTCTGATGCAGTAAAGTGTCATGGTCTGATGGAATAATGGGCATTGTCTGATGCAGTAAAGTGTCATGGTCTGATGCAGTAAAGTGCTATGGCCTGATGAATTAATGTGTCTTGGACTGATGCAGCAATGTGCCTGGGTCTGATGCAATAAAGTGTCATAGTCTGAGGCTGTAAAGTGTCATGTTCTGATGCAGTAAAGTGTCATGGTGTGATGCAGTAAAGTGAATTTGTCTGATGCAGTAAAGTGTGTTGGTCTGACTCAGTAAAGTTCCTTGGTTTGATGCGGTAAAGTGCTATGGTCGGATTCAGTAAAGTGTCATGGTCTAATGCAATAAAGTTTCATGGTATGATGCAGTAAAGTGTCATGGTCAGATGCAGTACAGTTCTATGGTCTGATGCAGTAAAGTGTCGTGGTCTGATGCAGGAAGGTGTCATGGCCAGATGCAGTTCAGTGTTATTATCTGATGCAGTAAAGTTCCATGGTCATATGCAGTAAAGTGTCAAGGTCTGATGCAGTAAAATTGAATTGTCTGATGTAGTAAAGTGTCATGGTCTGATGCAGTAACGTGCTATGGTCTGATGCAATAAAGTGACTTGGTCTGATGCAGTAAATTGTCATGTCCTGATGCAGTTCAGTTTTATGGCCTGATGCAGTAAAGTGCTATTGTCTGATGCAGTGAAGTGTCATGGTCTGATGCAGTAAACTGCTATGGTCTGATGCAGTAAAGTGCTATGGTCTGATGCAGTTCAGTGTTATGGTCTGATGCAGTTCAGTTTTATGATCAGATGCATTAAAGTGCCATGGTCTGATGCAATAAAGTGCTATGGTCTGATGGATTAAAGTACTATGGTCTGATGCAGTATATTACTATGGTGAGATGCAGTAAATTGTCATGGTCGGATTCAAAATAGTGTCATGGTCTGATGCAGTAAAGTTCATTGGTCTGATGCAGTAAAGTGGTATGATCTGATGCAGTAAGGTGCTATGGTCTGATGCAGTAAAGTGTCATGGTCTGATGCAGTAAAGTGATATAGTCTGATGCAGTAAAATGCAATGGTCTGATGCAGGAAAGAGTTATGTTCTGATGCAGTAAAGTGTCTCTGTCTGATGCAGTAAAGTGGTATCGTCTGATGCAGTAAGGTGCTATGATCTGATGCAGCAAAGTATTATGGACTAATGCAATAAAGTGTCATGGTCTGATGCAGTAAAGTGCTATGGTCTGATGCATAAAGTGTCATGGTCTGATGCAGTAAAGTGTCATGTTCTGACGCAGTAAAGTGCTATGGTCTGATACAATAAATATCTATGGTCTGATGCTGGAAATTGTCATGGTCTGATGCAGTAAATTGTCATGGTGTGATGCAGTAAAGTGCTACGGTCTCATGCGGAAAAGTTCTATGGTCTGATTCAGTAAAGTTTCATGCTCTGATGCAATGAAATGCTATGGTCTGATGCAGTTCAGGGTCATGGTCTGATGCAGTAAAGTGCTATGGTCTGATGCAGTAAACTGCCATGGTCTGATGGAATGAAAAGGTATTGTCTGATGCAGTAAAGTGTCATGGTCTGATGCAGTAAAGTGTTTTGGTCGTATGCAAGAAAGTGTCATGGTCTGGTGAAGTAAAGTGATATGGTCTGATGCAGTAAAGTGTCAATGTCTGATGCAGTAAAGTGCTATTGTCTGATGCAGTAAAGTGTCATGGTCTGATGCAGTACAGTGCTATGGTCTGATGCAGTTCAGTGCTATGGTCTGATCCAGTAAAGTGTTATGATCTGCTGCAATAAAGTGCTATGGTCTGATGCAGTTCAGTGCTGTGGTCTGATGCAGATCACTGTTTTGGTCTGATGCCGTAAAATGCTATGGTCTGTTGCAGTAAAGTGTCATGGTCTGATGCAGTAAAGTGTCAGGGTCTGACGCAGTAAGGTGCTACGGTCTGATGCAGTAACACGCTATGGTATGATGCCGTAAAATGTCATGGTCTGATCGAGTAAAGTGCTATGGTCTGATGCAGTAAAGTGCTATGGTCTGATGCAGTAAAGTGCCATGGTCTGATGCAGTAAAATGCTAAGGTTTGATGCAGTAAAGTGTTATGGTCTGAGGCAGTGAAGTGCTATGGACTGATGAAGTAAAGTGCTATGGTCTGATGCAGTAAAGTGCTATAGTCTGATGCAGTAAAATGCTATGGTCTGATGCAGTAAATTGGCATGATCTCATGCAGTAAAGTGTCATGGTCTGATGCAGTAAAGTGCTATGGTCTGATGCAGTAAAGTGTCATGGTCTAATGCAGTAAAGTGCTTTGGTCTAATGCAGTAAAGTGGTATGGTCGGATGCAGTAAGGTGCTAAGGTTTATGCAGTAAAGGTTTGATGCAGTAAATTGTTATTGTTTAATGGAATAAAGTGCCATAGTCAGATGCAGTAAATTGTCATGGTCTGATGCAGCAAAGGGCTACTGTCTGATGCAGTAAAGAGCTTTGGTCTGATGCATTAAACTGTTACGGTAAGATGAAGTAAATTGTCATGGTCTGATGTAGTAATTTGTCGTGGGATGATGCAGTAAGATGTCATGGTCTGATGCAGTAAAATCTCATGGTCTGATGTAATAAAGTGCCATGGTCTGATGCACTAAAATGTCATGATCTGATGCAGTAAAGTGTCATAGTCCGATTCAATAAAGTGTCATGTTCTGATGCCGTAAAGTGTCATGGTCTGATACAGTAAGGTTTTATGGTCTGATGCAGTAAAGTGTCATGGTCTGATGGAATAATGGGCATTGTCTGATGCAGTAAAGTGTCATGGTCTGATGCAGTAAAGTGCTATGGCCTGATGAATTAATGTGTCTTGGACTGATGCAGCAATGTGCCTGGGTCTGATGCAATAAAGTGTCATAGTCTGAGGCTGTAAAGTGTCATGTTCTGATGCAGTAAAGTGTCATGGTGTGATGCAGTAAAGTGAATTTGTCTGATGCAGTAAAGTGTGTTGGTCTGACTCAGTAAAGTTCCTTGGTTTGATGCGGTAAAGTGCTATGGTCGGATTCAGTAAAGTGTCATGGTCTAATGCAATAAAGTTTCATGGTATGATGCAGTAAAGTGTCATGGTCAGATGCAGTACAGTTCTATGGTCTGATGCAGTAAAGTGTCGTGGTCTGATGCAGGAAGGTGTCATGGCCAGATGCAGTTCAGTGTTATTATCTGATGCATTAAAGTTCCATGGTCATATGCAGTAAAGTGTCAAGGTCTGATGCAGTAAAATTGAATTGTCTGATGTAGTAAAGTGTCATGGTCTGATGCAGTAACGTGCTATGGTCTGATGCAATAAAGTGACTTGGTCTAATGCAGTAAATTGTCATGTCCTGATGCAGTTCAGTTTTATGGCCTGATGCAGTAAAGTGCTATTGTCTGATGCAGTGAAGTGTCATGGTCTGATGCAGTAAACTGCTATGGTCTGATGCAGTAAAGTGCTATGGTCTGATGCAGTTCAGTGTTATGGTCTGATGCAGTTCAGTTTTATGATCAGATGCATTAAAGTGCCATGGTCTGATGCAATAAAGTGCTATGGTCTGATGGATTAAAGTGCTATGGTCTGATGCAGTATATTACTATGGTGAGATGCAGTAAATTGTCATGGTCGGATTCAAAATAGTGTCATGGTCTGATGCAGTAAAGTTCATTGGTCTGATGCAGTAAAGTGGTATGATCTGATGCAGTAAGGTGCTATGGTCTGATGCAGCAAAGTGCTATGGTTTGATGCAATAAAGTGCATTGGTCTGAAGCAGTAAATTGGCATGGTATGATGCAGTAAATTGCTACGGTCTGATGCAGAAAAGAGCTATGGTCTGATGCAGTAAAGTGCCTTGGGCTGAT
Organism: Potamilus streckersoni; assembly: GCA_016746295.1. Classification (NCBI taxonomy): domain Eukaryota; kingdom Metazoa; phylum Mollusca; class Bivalvia; order Unionida; family Unionidae; genus Potamilus; species Potamilus streckersoni. The sequence goes on along the minus strand of JAEAOA010001492.1, from coordinate 2,269,216 downwards.
GCAATAAAGTGTTATGGTATAATGGAGTAAAGGTTCATGGTCAGATGTAGTAAATTGTCATGGTCTGTTGCAGTAAGGTGTCATGGTCTGATGCATTAAGATCTCATGGTCTGGTGCACTATAAAGCTATTGTCTGATCCAATAAAGTGCCATGGTCTGATGTAATAAAATGCCATGGTCTGATGCAGTAAAGTGTCATTGTCTGACGCAGTAAAGTATCATGGTCTGATGCATTAAAGTGATATGGTCTGATGCAGTAAAAGGTCATGGCCCGATGCAGTAAGGTGTCATGGTCTGATGCCGTGAATTATCATGGTCTGATGCAGTAAAGTTTCATGGTCTGATGCAATAAAGTGTCATGGTCTGATGCAGTAAACTGCCATGGTCTGATGGAATGAAAAGGTATTGTCTGATGCAGTAAAGTGTCATGGTCTGATGCAGTAAAGTGTTTTGGTCGTATGCAAGAAAGTGTCATGGTCTGGTGAAGTAAAGTGATATGGTCTGATGCAGTAAAGTGTCAATGTCTGATGCAGTAAAGTGCTATTGTCTGATGCAGTAAAGTGTCATGGTCTGATGCAGTACAGTGCTATGGTCTGATGCAGTTCAGTGCTATGGTCTGATCCAGTAAAGTGTTATGATCTGCTGCAATAAAGTGCTATGGTCTGATGCAGTTCAGTGCTGTGGTCTGATGCAGATCACTGTTTTGGTCTGATGCCGTAAAATGCTATGGTCTGTTGCAGTAAAGTGTCATGGTCTGATGCAGTAAAGTGTCAGGGTCTGACGCAGTAAGGTGCTACGGTCTGATGCAGTAACACGCTATGGTATGATGCCGTAAAATGTCATGGTCTGATCGAGTAAAGTGCTATGGTCTGATGCAGTAGAGTGCTATGATCTGATGCAGTAAAATGCTATAGCCTGATGCAGTAAAATGCTATGGTTTGATGCAGTAAAGTGTTATGGTCTGATGCAATAAAGTGCTATGGTCTGATACAGTAAAATGCTATGGTCTGATGTAGTAAAGTGATATAGTCTGATACAGTACAATGCTATGGTCTGATGCAGTAAAGTGTCATGGTCTGATGCTGTAAAGTGTCACGGTCTGACGCATTAAAGTGCTACGGTCTGATGCATTAAAGTGCTATGGTATGATGGCGTAAAGTGTCATGGTCTGATGGAGTAAAGTGCTATGGTCTGACGCAGTCGAGTGCTATGGTCTGATGCAGTAAAGTGCTATAGCCTGATTCAGTAACATGCTATGGTTTGATGGTGTAAAGTGTTATGGTCTGATGCAATAAAGTGCTATGGTCTGATACAGTAAAATGCTATGGTCTGATGTAATAAAGTGATATAGTCTGATGCAGTACAATGCTATGGTTTGATGCAGTAAAGTGCTATGGTATGATGCCGTAAAATGTCATGGTCGGATGGAGTAACTTGGTATGGTATGAGGCAGTAGGTTACCATGGTCTGGTGAAGAAATATGTTATGGTTTGATGCAACAAAGTGCCATGGTTTGATGCAGTAAATTGTCATGGTCTTATGCAGTAAATTGTTACGGTCTAATGCTGTAAAGTGCCATGTTCTGATACAGTAAGGTGCCTTGGTCTGATGCAGTAAAATGCCTTGGTCTCATGCAGTAAAGTGTTATGGTATGACGCAGTAAATTGTCATGGTCTGATCCAGTAAGGTGTCGTTGTCAGATGCAGTAAAGTCTCATGGTTCGACGCAGTAAATTGCTATTGCATGATGAATTAAACTGCCATGGTCTGATGTAAGAAAGTTCCTTCGTCTGATGCAGTAAATTGTCGTGGTCTGATGCAGTATAGTGTGATGATCTGATGCAATAAAGTGCTATGGTCTGATGCAATAAAGTACCATGGTCTGTTCCAGTAAAATGTCATGGTCTGATGAATTAAAGTGTTATGTTCTGATGCAGGAAAATGTCATGGTCTGATGCAGTAAAGTGTCTCGGTCTGATGGAGTAAAGTACCATGGTCTGATACAGTAAAGTTTTATGGTCTGATGCAGTAAATTGTCATCGTCTGATGCAATAAAGTGCCAAGGTCAGATGGAATAAAATGGCATTGTCTGATGCAGTAATGTGTCATACTCTGATGCAGTAAAGTGTCATGATCTGATGCAGTAAAATGTTCTAGTCTAATGCAGTAATCTGTCATGTTCGGATGCAGTAAATTAACTTGGTCTGATGCAGTAATATGCCTTGATAAAGTGTCATGGTCTCATGCAATAACATTTTATGGTCTGATGCAGTAAATTGTCTTGGTCTGATGCAGTAATGCGTCATGGTCTGATGCAGTAATGTGTCATTGTCTGATGCAGTAAAGTGTCATAGTCTCATGCAGTAACATTTCATGGTCTGATGCAGTAAAGTGTCATGGTCTGATGCAGTAAAGTGTCATGGTCTCATGCAGTAACATTTCATGGTCTGATGCAGTAAAGTGTCATGGTCTGATGCAGTAAAGTGCCATGGTCTGCTGACGTAATGTGTCTTGGTCTGGTGCAGCAAAATGCCTTGGTCTGATGCAGTAAAGTGTCATAGTCTGATGCAGTAAAGTGTCATGTTCTGCTGCAGTAAATTGTCATGGTTTGATGCAGTAAAGTTTCATGGTGTAATGCAGTAAAATGACTTGGTCTGATGCAGTAAAGTGCCTTGGTCTGATGCAGTAAAGTGCCTTGGTCTCATGCGGTAAAATGTCATGGTCGGTTGCTGTAAGTAATCATTGTCTGATGCAGTAAAGTGTCCTGGCCTGTTGCAGTTAAGTGTCTTGGTCTGACGCAGTAAAATGCTATGGTCTGATGAAGTGAAGTGTCCTGGCCTGATGCAGTTCAGTGTTATGGTCATATGCAGAATAGTTTCATAGTTTCATGGTCTGATGCAGTAAAATGCTATTGTCTGATGCAGTAAACTGCTATGGTCTGATGCAGTAAAGTATCAGGGTCAGATGCAGTAAAGTGCTATGGTCTGTTGCAGTTCAGTGTTATGGTCTGATGCAGTTCAGTGCTATGGTCTAATGTAGTAAACTGATATGTTCTGATGCAGTAAAGTGCTGTGGTCTGATGCAATAAAGTGGCATGGTCTGATGCAGTAAAATGCTATGGTCTGATGCAGTAAAGTCCTGTGGTCTGATACAGTGAATTGCTATGGTCTGATGCAGTTCAGTGTTATGGTCTGATGCAGTTCAATATTATGATATGATGCTGTAAAGTGTCATGGTCTGATGCAGTAAAGTGTCATGGTCTGATGCAGTTCAGTGTTATGGTCTGATGCAGATCAATGTCTTGGTCTGCTGCAGTAAGGTGTCATGGTCTGATGCAGTAAAGTGCTATGGTTTGATGCAGTAAAATGTCATGGTGAGATGCAGGAAAGTGTCATGGTCTGACGCAGTAAAGTGCTATAGTCTGATGCAGGAAAGTGCTATGGTCTGATGCAGAAAAGTGCCATTGATTGATGTAGTAAAGTGCTATGTTCTGATGCAGTAAAGTGCTTTGTTCTGATGCAGGAAAGTGTCACGGTCTGATGCAGTAAAGTGCCTTGGACTGATGCAGTAAAATGGTATGGTCTGATGCAGTAAGGTACTATGATCTGATGCAGCAAAATGTTATGGTTTAATGCAATAAAGTGTCATGGTCTCATGCAGTAAATTGCTATGGTCTGATGGAGTAAATAGCTATGGTCTGATGCAGAACAGTGTTATGGTCTGTTGAAGTAAAGTGCTTTGGTCTGATGCAGTAAAGTGCTATGGTCTGATGCAGTAAAGTGCTATAGTCTGATGCAGTAAACCGCTATTGTCTGATGCAGTAAAGTGTCATGGTCTGTCGCAGTAAAGTGCTATTGTTTGATACAGCAAAGTGCTATGGTCTGATGCAGGAAAGTGTCATGGTCTGATGCAGTAATTTTCTATGGTCTGATGCGGTAAATTGTCATGGTGTGATGCAGTAAACTGCTACGGTCTCATGCAGTAAGGTGCTATGGTCTGATGCTGTAAAGTGTCATGGTCTGATGCAGTAAAATGCCTTGGACTGATGCAGTAAAGTGCTATTGTGTGATGAAGTAAAGTCTCATGGTCTGATGTAGTAAATTATTATGGTCTGATGCAGTAAGGTTTAATGGTCAGATGCAGTAAAATCGCATGGTCTGATGTAATAAAGTGCCATGGTCTGATGCAGTAAAGTGTCTTTTTCTGATGCACTAAAGTGTTATGGTCTGATGCAGTAAAATGTCATTTTCTGATGCAGTAAAGTGTCATGGTCTGATTCCGTAAATTGTCGTGGTCTGATGCAGTAAAGTTTTATTGTCTGATGCAGTAACGTGTCATGGTCTGATGCAATAAGGTGCTATGGGCTGATGCAGTTCATTGCTATGGTCTGATGCAGTTCATTGTTATGGTCTCATGCAGTAAATTGCTATGGTCTGATGCAGTAAAGTGCTATGGTCTAATGCAGTGTAGTGCTATGGTCTGATGCAGTTCAGTGTTATGGTCTGATTAATTTCAGTGTTACGATCTGATGCACTAAATTGTCATGGTCAGATGCAGTAAATTTTCTTGGACTGAATCAGTTCGGTGTTATAGTCTGATGCAGATTAGTGTTTTGGTCTGATGCTGTAACGTGTCGTTGTCTGATGCAGTAAAATGCTATGGTTAGATGCAGTAAAGTGTCATTGTCTGATGCAGTAAAGTGTCATGGTCTGTCGCAGGAAAGTGCTATGGTCTGATACAGTAAATTGCTATGGTCTGATGCAGTAAAGTGCATGGTATGATTGAGTAAAGAGCTATGGTCTGATTCAGTAAAGTGCTATGGATTGATGCAGTAAAGTGATATGGTCTGACGCAGTAAGGTGCTATGGTCTGCTGCAGTAAATTGGCATGATCTGATGCAGTAAAGTGTCATGGTCTGATGCAGTATGTAGCTATGGGCTGTTGCAGTAAAGTGTTATGGTCTAATGCAGTAAAGTGCCTTGGTCTGATGAAGTAAAGTGGTATGGTCTGATGCAGTAAGGTGATATGGTCTGATGTAGTAAAGTGTCATGGTTTGATGCAATAAAGTGCCTTGCTCTGATGCACTAAATTGCTACGATCTGATGCAGTAAAGTGCTATGGTCTGATGCAGTAAAGTGTTATGGTTTAATGTTATAAAGTGCCATTGTCTGATGCAGTAACTTGTCATGGTCTGATGGAGCAAAGAGCCCCGGTCGGATGCAGTAAAGAGCTTTGGTCTGATGCAGCAAAGTGCCATGGTCTGAAGTAGTAAATTGCCTTGGTCTGATGCATTAAAGTGTTATGGTAAGATGAAGTAAATTGTCATGGTCTGATGTAGTACATTTTCATGGTCTGATGCAGTAAGTTGTCATGGTCTGATGCAGTTTAATCTCATGGTCTGATGCGATAAAGTGCCATGGTCTGATGTAATAAAGTGATATGGTCTGATGCAGTAAGGTGTCATGGTCTGACGCAGCAAAGTGTCATGGTCTGATTCATTAAATTGTCATGGTCTGATGCCGCAAAGTGTCCTGGTGTTATACAGTAACGTTTCATGGTCTGATGCAGTAAAGTGTCATGACCTGATGGAATGCTGGGCATTTTCTGACGCAGTATAGTGTCATGGTCTGATGCAATAAAGAGCTATGGTCTAATGAAATAAAGTGTCATGGTCTGATGCAGTAAATTGTTATGGTCTGATTCACTAAAGTGTCATGGTCTGATGCAGTAAATTGCTATGGTCTGATGCAATAAAGTGTACTTATCTTATGCAGTAAATTGTCATGGTCTGATGCATCAAAGTGATATGGTCTGATGCAGTTCAGTGCTATGGGCTGATGCAGTAAAGTGTCATGGTCTGATGCAGTAAAGTGCTATGGTCTGATGCAGTTTAGCGTCATGGTCTGATTAAGTTCAGTGTTACGATCTGATGCAAGAAATTGTTATGGTCAGATGGAGCAAAAAATGTTAAGGTCAGATGGAGCAAAGTGTCTTGGTCTGATGCACTTCTGTGTTATGGTCTGATGCAGATCAGTATTTTGTTCTGATGCAGTAAAGTGTCATGGTCTTATGCAGTAAAGTGCTATGGTCTGATGCAGTAAAGTGCTACGGTCTGATGCTGTAAAGTGTTTTGGTTTCATGCAGTAAAATGTCATGGTCTGATGCAGTAAAGTGTCATGGTCTGATGCAGTAAAGTGCTATGATCCTATACAGTAAAGTGCCATGGACTGATGCAGTTAAGTTCCTTTCTATGATGCAGTAAAGTGGCATGGTATGATACAGTAAGGTACTATGGTCTGATGCAGCAAAGTGTTATGGTTTGATGCAATAAAGTGTCATGGTCTGATGCAGTAAATTGTCATTGTCTTATGCAGTAAAATGATACGGTCTGATGCAGTAAAGTGCTATGGCCTGATGCAGTAAAATGCCTTGGTCTCATGCAGTAAATTGTTATGGTATGATGCAGTAAATTTTCATGTTCTGATCCAGTAAGGTGTCATGGTCTGGTGCAGTAACATCAAATGGTCTGATGCAGTAAAGTGCTATTGCATGATGCAATAACTGCCATTGTCTGATGTAATATAGTGTCATGGTCTGATGCAGTAAAGTGTCCTGGTCTGATACAGTATAGTGTCATGGTCTGATGCAATAATGTGCTATGGTCTGATGTAAAAAAATACCATGATCTGTTGCAGTAAACTGTCATGGTATGATTCATTAAAGTGGTATGGTCTGATGCAGGAAAATGTCATGGTCTGATGCAGTAAAGTGTCATGGTCTGATGCAGTAAAAGAGTCGTAGTCTGATGCAGTAAAGTTTCATTGTCTGATGCAGTAAAGTGCCAAGGTCTGATGGAATGTAGTGGCATTGACTGATGCAGTAATGTGTCATTGTCTGATGAAGAAAAGTGTTTTGGTCTAATGCACCAAAGTGCCTGGGTCTGATGCAGTAAAGTGTCATAGTCTGATGCAGTAATATGTCATGGTCTGATGCAGTAAAATGTCATGGTCTAATGCTGTAAAGTGCCATGTTCTGATACAGTAAGGTGCCTTGGTCTGATGCAGTAAAATGTCAAGGTCTCATGCAGTAAACTTTTATGGCCTGATGCAGTAAAGTGTCATGGTCTGATGCAGTAAAGTGCCATGGTCTGATGAAGTAATGTCGTGGTCTGGAGCAGCAAAGTGACTTGGTCTGATGCAGAAAAAGTGTCATAGTCTGATTCAGGTAAGTGTCTTGGTATAATGCAGTAAATTGTCATGGTTTGTTGCAGTAAAGTGTCATGGTGTGATGCAGTCAAATGACTTGGTCTGATGCAGTAAAGTGCCTTGGACAGATGCAGTAAAGCGCCTTTGTCTCATGCGGTAAAATGTCATGGTCGGATGCAGTAAGGTGTCATGTTCTGATGCAGTAAAGTGTCCTGGCCTGTTGCAGTCAAGTGTTATGGTCTAACCCAGTAAAGTGCTATGGTCTGATGCAGTAAAGTGTGCTGGCCTGATGCAGTTCAGTGCTATGGTCATATTCAGTAAATTGTCATGGTCTGATGCAGTAAAATGCTATTGTCTAATGCAGTAAAGTTCATTGGTCTGATGCAGTAAAGTGTCATGGTCTGATGCAGTTAAGTGTTATGGTCTGATGCAATAAATGTTATGATCTGATGCAGTAAAGTGTCATGGTCTGGCGCAGTGATGTGGTATAGTCTGATGCAGAAAATTGCTATGGTCTGATGCAGTAAATTGCCGTTGTTTGGTGGAGTAAAGTGGTATGTTCTGATGCAGTAAAGTGGTATGTTCTGATGCAGTAAAGTGCTATGGCCTGATGCAATAAAATGCTTTGGTTTGATGCAGTAAAGTGTCATGGTCTGATGCAGTAAAGTGCTATTGTCTGTTGTAGTATAGTGCTATGGTCTGATGCAGTAAAGAGCTATAGTCTGATGCAGTAAAATGCTATGGTCTGATGCAGTAAAGTGTCATGGTCTGATGCAGTAAAGTGACTTAGTCTGTTGTTGTAAAGTGGTATTGTCTGATGCAGAAAGTTGATATAGTCTGATGCAGTAAAGTGTCAATGTTTGATGCAGTAAAGTGCTATGGTCTGATGCAGTACAGTGGTATGGTCTGGTGCGGTTCATTGCTATGACCTGATGCAGTAAAACGCTATGGTCTGATGCTGTGAAGTGATATGGTCTGATTAAGTTCAATGTTACGATCTGATGAAGTAAATTGTCATTGCCAGATGCAGTAAAGTGTCATGGTCTGATGCATTTCGGTGTTATAGTCTAATGCAGATCAGTGTTTTGGTCTGATGCAGTAAAGTGCCATGCTCTGATGCAGTAAAGTGCTATGGTCTGATGCATTAAAGTGTCATTGTCGGATGCAGTAAAGTGTCATGGACTGCCGCAGTAAAGTGTCATTTTCTGATGCAGTAAAGTGCTTTGGTCTGATGCAGTAAAGTGGTATGGTCTGAAGCAGTACCGTGCTATGGTATGATGCAGTAACGTGTTATGGTTTGATGCAATAAAGTGCCATGCTCTGATGCATTAAATTGCATGGTCTGAAACAGTAAATTGCTACGGTCTGATGCAGTAAAGAGCTATGGTTTAAGGGAAAAAAGGTGCCATGGTCTGATGCAGTAAATTGCCATGGTCTGATGCAGCAAAATGCTACAGTCTGATGCAGTAAAGAGCTTTCGTCTGATGCATTAAAGTCCCATGGTCTCATGGAGTAAAGTGCCTTGGTATGATGCAGTAAAGTGTTATGGTATGATGAAGTAAAGTGTCATGGTCTGATGTTGTAAATTGTCATGGTCTGATGCAGTAAGGTGTCATGGTCTACTTCACTAAAATCTCATGGTCTCATGCAATAAAGTTCCATGGTCTGATGCAGTAAAGCGTCATGGTCTGATGCAGTAAAGTGTCATGGTCTGATTCATTAAATTGTAATGGTCTGATGCCGAAAAGTGTCATGGTCTGATAAATGAACTTTCATGCTCTCATGCAGTAAAGTGTCATGGTCTGATGGAAAAAATGGTCATTGTCTGATGCAGTAATGTTTCATGGTCTGATGCAATAAAGTGTTATGGTCTGATGCAATAAAGTGTCATGATCTGATGCAGTAAAGTGTTATTTTCTGATTCAGTAAAGTGTCATGGAGTGATGCAGCAAATTGCAATATTCTGTTGCAGTTCAGTACTATTGTCTGATGCAGTAGAATGCTATGGTCTGATGAAGTAAAGTGCTATGGTCTGTTGCAATCAAGAGACATGGTCTGATGCAGTAAAGGGTTCTGGTCTGATGCAGTAAATTGTCATGGTCTGATGCAATAAAGTGCTATGGTCTGTTGCAGTGAAGTGCTATGGGCTGATGCAGTAAAGCGCTATGGTCTGATGCTGTAAAGTGCTATGGCCTGATGCTGTAAAGTGTCATGGTGTGATGCAGTAAAGTTCTATGGTCTGATGCAGTAAAGTTCTCTGGTCTGATGCATTAAAATGCTATGGTCTGATGCTGTTTAGCGTTATGGTCTGATTAAGTTAAGTTTTACGATCTGATGCAGTAAATTGTTATAGTCAGATTTATCAAAGTGTCATAGTCTGATGCAGTCGGTGTCATGGTCTGATGCAGGTCTTTGTTTTGTTCTGATGCAGTAAAGTGTCATGGTCTAATGCTGTAAGGTGCTATGGTCTGTTGCAGTAATGTGCTATGGTTTGATGCAGTAAAGTGTTATGGTCGGACGCAGTAAAGTGCTATGGTCTGATGCAGTTAAGTGCCATGGTCTGGTGCAGTAAAGTGCTATAGTCTAATGCAGTAAAATACAATGGTCTGATGCAGTAAATTCTCATGGTCTGATGCAGTAAATTCTCATGGTCTGATGCAGTAAATTTCTATGGTCTGATGCCGTAAAATGTCATGGTCTGATGCAGTAAAGTGCTATAGTCTGACGCAGTAAATTACAATGGTCTGATGCAGTAAATTGTCATGGTCTGATGCAGTGAAGTGTTATGGTCTGATGCAGTAAAATGTCATTTTCTGATGCAGTAAAGTGCTATATTCTGATGCAGTAAAATACAATGGTCTGATGCAGTAAATTGTCATGGACTGATGCAGTATAATGTTATGGTCTGATGCAGTAAAGTGTCATGGTCTGATGCGGTAAAGTGTTTTGGGCTGATGCAGGAAAGTGGTTTGGTCTGATGCAGTTAGTTGCTATGGTCTGATGCAGCAAAGTGTTATGGTTTGATGCAAGAAAGTGCCATGGTCTGGTGCATTAAATTGTCATGGTCTGTTGCAGTAAAGTGCTACGGTCTGATGCAGTAAACTGCTATGGTCTGATGCAGTAAAATACCTTGGTCTGATGCAGGAAAGTGTTTTGGTATGATGCAGTAAAGTGTCATGATCTGATGTAGGAAATTGTCATGGTCTGATTCAGTAAGGTGTCATGGTCTGATGCAGTAAAGTTTCATGGTCTGATGCATTAAAGTGTTATGGTCTGATGCAGTAAAATATCATGGTCTGATGCAGTAACGTGTCATGGTCTGATGCAGTAAAGTGTCATGATCTCATGCAGTAAAATGTCATGGTCTGGTGCAGTAAAATGTCATAGTCTAATGCAATAAAGTGCCATGCTCTCATGGAATGAAGTGGCATTGTCTGATGCAGTAAAGTGTCATGGTCTGGTGCAGTAAATTGTCATGGTCTGATGCAGTATAGTTTCATGGTCTGATGCAATAAAGTGCCATGGTATGGTGGATTAAAATGGCATTGTCTGATGCAATAAAATGCCATGGTCTGATGGAATAAATTGTCATGTTCTGATGCAGTAAATTGTTTTGGTCTGATGCTGTAAAGTGTCTTGGTCTGATGCAGTAATGTGCCATGGTCTGATGAAGTAAAGTGCTTTTGTCTAATGCACCAAAGTGCCTGCGTCTGGTGCAGTAAAGTATCATAGTATGATGCAGTAAAGTGTCATGATCTGATGCAGTCAAATGTTCTGGTCTAAAGCAGTAATGTGTCTTGGTCTGATACAGTAAAGTGTCATGGTCTGATGCAGTAAAGTGCATTGGTCTGATGCAGTAAAGTATCATGGTCTCATGTAGTAAAATTTTATGGTCTGATGCAGTAAAGTGTCATGGTCTGATGTAATAAAGTGCCATGGTCTGATACAGTAAAGTGTCTTGGTCTGATGCAGTAAAGTGTCATGGTCAGATGCATTAAAATGTTATGGTATGATGCAGTAAAATGTCATGGTCTGATGCAGTAACGTGTCATGTTCTGATGTAGTAAAGTGTCATGGTCTGATGCAGTAAAATGTCATGGTCTGATGCAATAAAATGCCGTGGTCTCATGGAATAAAGTGGCATTGTCTCATGCAGTAAAGTGTCATGGTCTGATGCAGGAATATGTCATGGTCTGATGCAGTAAAGTGTCATGGTCTGATGCAGTAAATTTTCTTGGTCTAATGCAGTAAATTGTCATGGTCTGATGCAATAAAGTGGCATGGTCTGATGTAATAAAGTGGCATTGTCTGATGCAGTAAAATGTCATTGTCTGATGCAGCAAATTTTCATGGTCTGATGCAGTAAAGTTTCATGGTCTGATGCAATAAAGTGCCATTGTCTGATGGAATAAAGTGGCATTGTCTGATGCAATAAAGTACCATGGTCTGATGGAATAAATTCTCATGGTCTGATGCAGTATATTGTTATGGTCTGATGCAGTAAAGTGTCTTGGTCTGATGCAGTAATGTGCCATGGTCTGATGAAGTAAAGTGCCTTTGTCTAATGCACCAAAGTGCCTTCGTCTGGTGCAGTAAAGTATCATATTCTGATGCAGTAAAGTATAATGATCTGATGCAGTTAAATGTTCTGGTCTAATGCAGTAATGTGTCTTGGTCTGATGCAGTAAAGTGTCATGGTCTGATGCAGTAAAGTGCCTTGTTCTGATGCAGTAAAGTGTCATGGTCTCATGCAGTAAAATTTTATGGACTGATGCAGTAAAGTGTCATGGTCTGATGTAATAAAGTGTCATGGTCAGATGCATTAAAATGTTATGGTATGATGCAGTAAAATGTCATGGTCTGATGCAGTAACGTGTCATGGTCTGATGCAGTAAACTGTCATGGTCTGATGCAGTAAAATGTCATGGTCTGATGCAATAAAATGCCATGGTCTCATGGAATAAATTGGCATTGTCTGATGCAGTAAAGTGTCATGGTCTGATGCAGTAATGTGTTATGGTCTGATACAATAAAGTGTCGTGGTCTGAAGCAGTAAAGTGTCATGGTCTGATGTAGTAAATTGTTATGGTCTGATGCAGTAAATTGCCATGGTCTGATGCAGTAAAGTGCTATGGTTTGATGCAATAACGTGCTATGGTCTGATGCAGTAAAGTGTTAAAGACTGATGCGAAAACAGAAAGAAGAGCGCTGATAGTCCTAGCTTCACTTGTGTTTTCCAACAGTCTTATGTACAATGTGATTGTCCTCTAACGACCATTGCAAATGTGCTTTCTGTATCCCAGCTATCTCAGATAAATTCATGTATTCATATGTTTAGTATATGGATTAGGTTACTGGCATTACCCACATGTACCCCATTTCATGTTGCTAAGATTTCACCGCGCTTAGTTGTATTCTCAAATTCGACAAATACGAAGCAAATATAGTTTATCACATTACTGTTTATATGGTACCGATTAGAATTTGAACTCTAAAACTGTCAAGATAAGGAATTGCCAAGGAATCTGAGAAAGATAATCTCTTCCAAACCAAAATAAATACGTGTCAGCATATGATATAAAAGCATGTCAAAAATCTGTATAAAGTAAATAAAATAAAAGATAAGTTTAAGAATCGACAAAATGCTTAAATTATATAGTTAATAATTTCTTATGTAAAAAGCATTCAACAGAAAATACTAATGTTTCTCGCAGTTCATCAGCATAAAAGTTTCTTCATCGAGTGCACATCAAAATAAATTGTCCCGGCGCATAGAAATTCATGCACGTGACAAGACTGTGTTCCACTGTCAGTGGAATCTAGTGTGGGATAGAGTTAATCCTATATGTGTACATTATTCAAATGCGAGTGTCCTTCACGCGATCGGCATACCGCATCACCCCTGCGATATATTCCATATGGGAAATGCCACTCTCCAAAAGCTACGAGTTATTTATATATAGTATTTTAAATTTTCCATTCAGGAACTGGTGTCTGAAAGGCAGCGTTGGATGTTTCTTGGCCAGGCAGTCTTGTTCTAGCTTGTACAAAATAATTGTTTTTGTAAAGTTATGGATATTAATGAATTGTATAATTTTAGATTTTGAAGGCGTTTAGTGTGGCAAGGAAAAGGATGGTGAAATTTGTGTTTTGTGAAGTTTCAATGTTGGTCAAACGGTTTAGTATAATTTTGGATTACCGCCATAATTTTATGCATGTATTTTCTAATCTACCTTGATGCTTTATTGTAAATGGCTGCTTGAAAGCAGTACCGGATTTACCATTGTGTTTAAGCGTGCTTAAGCTCAGGTCCCATGTTGGTCAGGGGCCCCATCTTCTTGGCCAAAATAAAAACTATGATGAATTTTTCAAAAGTCTGTGGTTATTTTAACTACTCCTAAATTTACCGAGTATATATGCCTGACTACCTGTGTAGACCTACTGGGTCTACCTCTTTCAGGACCCAATAACGGGGCCTCAAACCGTAACTAGCACAGGGCCTCATTTGTCCTTAATCCTGCACTGCTTGCAAGTGCTATTTTCATAATTTTACGCAGGTATATTACATTTTTTCATTGATGCAAATTATACGTGGCAGATTGCAAGTACTACTTTCCTTCTGCATTATTGTAAATGGCAGATTGCAAGCTGTATAAGGTTGTTGCAAGAGCTTAAAACTACATTCCGTCTGCGTCACTATATCTTAAAATTTGGCAACTATTAAATTGATTTTGTAGTTTGTCGTATGGAAAACGCTTTGCTGGTTATTACTAGTTTTAATAGTATATTTAAAAACTTGCTATATCACATGTTACAAAGATTGGACCTTTAATGGAACATGAAGCACGTTGCAAGTTAGCATCACAGAAGTTAACATAAATAATGCCTCATTATGACAACAGATGGCGCTACGACACGTCAATTTCTTATAATACGACTTCTCCCCTGACATTAGCAAAAAGAAGTTATATCACTTTATGGCATTATTTGGGGCGTATTATTTCATATATCATTCAAATTATATTACCGCATCACAGTCAGCTGATTTATCAGAGCATTAACATTCTGAGGAGAGGTAAGAAGCACAAAACAAATTAAATGTATCAAATTGTATATAAATTGTATATTTTGTCTTATTTGCATAATCACGAGAGAGAGAGAGAGAGAGAGAGAGAGAGAGAGAGAGAGAGAGAGAGAGAGAGAGAGAGAGAGAGAGAGAGAGAGAGAGAGTAAATTACAGAGATTAGGAATCTGTTTATTCTTTAATGCCTATGAAATTAATTTTTACTGTTAACCTGCAGTTTACAGTGGCAGTTTATATATATATATATATATATATATATATATATATATATATATATATATATATATATATATATATATATATATATATATATATATATATATATATATACCTCGAGATGTATACATTTTTCATTATAAGGAAAGCGGCGAAAGCACCTTCCGCAACCTGTTCCTGTATGTGACCATTTGACAAGTTATTCAGCAGAAAAAAGATAGCGTGTTGGTACCTTGCCTAAAACCAGGTGAAGCAACCAATACTTGTTTACCATAATGTGTACGTCGTCAAGATTTTCATAAACTATTCCTTTGAAGAATGTTAAAGCGAAAACATGTTCTAAAAGTTTAGGCAATGTTTTCAACACTTGTATGCCTTCCTAAATCTGTCCAGCAATTTAATGTTTGATTATTTACAACAACTCATGCGCGAATTAAACATCCAAAAGTTTAATATTCTATCACCATGAAACTCATGGGGCTAGCACAAGACTGTACGAAAGTAGTCACACCTACCCAGGATACATGTACATAATTATATTGAATCAAACCGAAAATTTGATCATTAAAATCCTGCATTGTATAATTATTGAGTAAGATTCGGAGATGTTTTGTTTTTATCATGTTGGTAATTATCATCAAATGAAAGACCCCATTACTAACATAACACATCAAAATACTGTATCAAAACACCCTCAACTACCCAGGATATATGTAGACAATTAAATAAAATCAAACCAAATAAAACTAGGTTGATCAGTAAAATTATACCCTATATAATTATCGAGTAAGATCAGCAGATTTGTTATCTTGTTGATACTTGCTGTTGGAAAGACCCTAAGACTCTTCTAAAACATGCTCGCCGATACAGGATACATGTATACATTTACAATAACTTAATGAAATATGCTGTTTTCTCTCTCTCTCTCTCTCTCTCTCTCTCTCTCTCTCTCTCTCTCTCTCTCTCTCTCTCTCTCTCTCTCTCTCTCTCTCTCTCTCTCTCTCTCTCTCTCTCTCTTTGATCATAGTTAATTCGCTAAACTACTTTTACATTGCAAAGATCCGCACATTTAATACGTCAGAATCATGCGTCACTACATTCACATTTCATGCGTCACTACATTCACATTTCATGCGTCACTACATTCACATTTCATGCGTCACTACATTCACATTTCATGCGTCACTACAGTTATATTTCAAAAATTCTTTGAAGTTTTTTAATCTTTAATGCGACACAAAGTAGCTGAATAATTAGAACCTAAGGATGACATATTTACATTTTTAATTGTTTTGAACCAAATTATTAGTTTTAATTGGATTGATAATGGTAAGAATTACAATAAATGAGAGTAAAATCTGCTGTAACATGTCTGTTGTCTCTGATTATTTCCACCTTTCAAGACAAAAGTTTTAAAAGATGCAAAACCACTTTTAAATTAAAAAAAAATATACTCAAAGGTTTTATTTCTGTACATTAGCAATGCAAATTAAATATCGTGAAAATAATGGTATACTAAATATAATACTTTTAATCTCAAGCAAATATTTTTATCATAATTCGATGATGATTTTCCAAAATTTGATTATTTCGACTTTTGCGACAATAAATGTTCTAACAAAAATTGTGATAAGAATAAGAAAACCTTTAAGAATGCTTTTTTTTAAAATTCCTTTTTGTCTATAAACTTTTTTAATGTGCTATTGATGTTGCTCTGAAATATATCATTTTTTCCGGAGGTTATGTACAATATTACCACAAAGGCAGACGTCTGTGAGGTGTGTCCAATACAATCCTTACAACCAGGGTTAGTCTGATGAAAGCTCGTTAAGAGGAGTACGAGGGAATATATCATTGTCATTTCTCATCATTAATTCGCTAAATAACTAATGTTTCCAAAGTAATGAGAGATATCAGTAAGAAGTAGATTTCATACACTGTGAAAGTAAAATAGGGCTAAAAAAGATGGACCACCCTGCTGCAGTGTATCTGTTTTTGTTTTCGTAATGTGCATATAAATCACTTAAAACTTCGAGAAAGCACATGGATTTAGAGAATGATTAAAACTTTGTTGCTAACGTACACTTTATAAAAAAAGGGACTGAAAGAGTTAAAATATTTATCAATACAAAATGAATTCCATTAAGCTCCGTGGGGACCATTAATTATATCTGGTAAAGAAACAATTTAGAAATTTAGAGCGTCGTCAAATATGCCATACCACCGGAGCCTGTACTTTTATCAATAAATCACTATGAAATTTCTGACAACATGAAATCACCTTATTATAAATCAACAAAAGGAATGTTAGCGTGACCACAACCCTCCACTCGATTCGACTTTTCTCGAGCGTCTTTTATCCTTTCAGAATCGCACGAAGACTGAGGAACTACACATATCCATTCAAAAAACAGTAAAGTTCCAACGCATCACTCTCTGACGACCATCTTATGAATCCGACCCGGCGAATTAACCTTTATTTTAACCATTACGGACACAAAACTCTGAAAACGGCAAATTTTACAGGAAGTAGCCCATTTTTACTAGTTTCTACCCTACAGTAAATATGCGTTATCATCTAATAATCTTTCCGAACACAACGCAGAATCTCTTCTCTTTTAATACTAGGGAAATTTAATACTACTGACTCCGTCAATTAGTTGAATTTTCTCAGAATAATGAATGCATTGTGAACATGTTATTTACAGTTTTATAATACTATTAATTTCAAAAGTTGTAAAAAAAATTCGCTCCATTATCATCATCGTCGTCGTCGTCGTCATCATCATCATCATAATCATCATCATCATCATCATCATCATCATCATCATCATCATCAATTCCAACATAGATGATATCACAGTTTTTTTTCTTCACTATCATTTTCTGTTATGCAAAACAAAAATCAGTAAAACAGATGATCCTAACATGTGGCAACCTCTAAAAAATCTATCCAATATATTTTTCAATCTTTCGTGTCCATCATCCGTCTAGGCTCCATTATTTGAATGTGATGGTGTCATCAAACGTTATTTGTACCATCAGAACTTTAAAAACATACTTCTGTTCTGGAAACTTATACAAAAATTATTAAATGATGCAATCTGAAATAAAAAAAAACAAGTTAAACATTTTATCTTGTATAATTAGTTTCATGACATTTTTTAGCCCGTATTAGAAATGGGCTACTTCCTACAATGTTTGCCGTTTTCAGTGTTTGTGACCGTAATGGTGAAAATAAAGGTTAATTCACTAGAGAAAAGTCGAATTGAGCGGAGGGTTGTGGTCACGCTTGCATTCCTTGTGTTAATTTATAATATCGTTATGGTCATTTCATGTTGTTAGAAATTTCGTCGTGCTTTATTGATAAAACTGCAGACTCCTGTGGCAATATTAATCTCTAGCATACCATTATGACAACAGATGACGACACGAGTTCGACGATTTTGTTAATTGGAATTATGTTATAACAAGTTTATAAACATAATATATAAAACTTGTTAAAATTGATATAGCATTTGCCATACGACAAACAACAGAATCAATTCAGTAGTTGGGAAACTGGAAGATACCTGCAAAAGGAAAATGTATCTAAACACTTACAAGCAGCAGTCTACATCTTGCATCAATGAAGACTAGAAAATTCATTACAAGAATTATGAATGTAGCACTTGCGAGCAGCCATTGACAATGATACAGAAGGAAAGTAGCGCTTGCAAACTGCCACGTACAATTTGCTTCAATGAAGACTACAATATACCTGGATAGAATTATGAAAGTAGTACTTGCAAGCAGACATTTACAATAACGCATCAAGGAAGATTAGAAAATACATGCATATAATTATGGCGGCAATCCCCTTCCATAGGTGCCATGGAATGCTGTAGGTGGTGGAGTGTTGATACACGAGTTGCAACCTGGTCTCCATCTTTAAAGCATCTGTACACATGAATGTATCAGCAAAACAGAAGGCTCTAATTTGATTGAATTTCTCATCTTATTAAATTTCTCATTTTATTGAATTTCCCATTTTATTGAATTTAAGTTGAAAATAGAGAGGATTGGGTTTTGATTTGGTAGATTTCAAAATATATTTTTTTGCCGGAAATGGTGGAGTTGCGAGAGCTATGACAATTAAGACAGTGATTTGAGTACTTAGAATTTACAAAGAATTTTTCAGTGTTATCAAGACTGACATCTGCTACTTTTTGATGATGGTCGTCATCTAGTCCTTGTCTGTTTTTGTTTTGTTTTGTGTTCTTTGTGATTCTTTATAATATCGCAAGGAATTCATTCTGATACTGACAATGAAATTCTCCGTTCATTTTGGTAAATGGACAAGTTGGCGGTCATGTAAATATAATTCTCGAGTTACAAGTTGGACAACACTAGACAAGCTTTTATCTGACCAATATATATCCGTCATGACCTAAATTGCAAACTGCAACAGAATTTGAGGAAAATCCAAATCCGACTAGGCAATTATGGAAGAAAAGCAAGCTGATCATGTCCAGATTGCCAAACACAGTTTATGGCGTGGAACAAATTCTTTCCTGACAGAGAGAAAGTAAACAAGATAATACTTCACACCTGGTGCACTAAGTGGCCACATCCCCGTACATTTCCCACCTCAACCAGAAAGTAAAATATCGCCAAAGTCATCTTCAATCACTGTACAAGATTTCTTTCGTAAAGGATTAGGAAATAAAGTGTAATCAACCGTACATTTATAAATATTCTACGTACGCGCAAAATTATTACAATGATGTCTGTGTACGCCAAATCCGCGCCAAAAAAAACCCCTGATATATTTATGTACAATTTGTAAGTGATCCATGCGATACTTGCACTGCAGACTCCACAACACACATTCGGCGATAAAACCTATCACTATAAAAGTTTTGATTTTCTGACCTGTTAATTTTGCAATGCATGAAAAGGGCGTGGTTGAAATTCGTATACGAAACGGAAATCGCCTGGCTGTCTATCGGAAGCGATAAAAGACAGTGCACTTCCGGTTGATGATATCATACTCGATAATATGATATCCTTGTGGTTGATCGTTCGTCATTCAGTTGATATTGAATTGTGAGGCTGATTGATTTTATATGCAGTTTTCTTGTGTATTTTTGTTGATGGGGTGGAAGAGGGTTTATTACTTCGTAACAGCTCTACATGACGTTTTTCTCATATTTCTTGTGATAATGTTTCTGCTACTGTTACTACTTGTGAGGATTGTTATGTCTGGATTGGGAGGTTTTTAGAGTTGGAGTGGGATTGGGTGCTCCCAATGTTTTATTTAAACTATTATAGAAGTCCCACCCAGGCTCTATTTTGTTGGAAGTTAAATTTAGTGAAAATTAGAAGAAAATGCCGACGGTTAGATGGTTAAATATACAAAAAAGTTGAAATTCAAAGAATAACAATTTCATAACACTTCAATAATCAAATGACTCAAAGTCCCAATTACACTCCTTCTGCTTGACCCTTTCATAACTATATTGTATCACTTGATTAGCAGTGTGAGATTGGTTCCCACCTCTCAATGTATTTCTACTCATCTGTTGTATCATTTATCTCTTATTTCTCCCACTTCCTTCTTCCCTTCCTCCTCGAATTTTCTCCAAATTTCTCCTCCTCCTCGACTTTCTATAGACTCCTCCTTCTCCACTTTCTCTACCACGACTACTCTTCTGTCGACTTTGACTGTCTCGGCTAAAGTCTCAATTCCTTCTTCAACTCTTGAAGACATGAGACGCAGTGGAACCCAAAATTCTGTATCCCTTAGAAAGGTTCCTATGAAAACACATGGAAGGTACAATCTTCAGATAACGGCTATTAAAGCTATTAAATTTCTTCGGTCACGCATTCGTTCATATCGAGATACCGTTCTTGCATGGTAAACAAACAGCACGGTATCACGTACTTCTCATATATAAATCAATAAATTCTGTTACATCAATACATATTCCTAACCCCGCGATAAATAACAATATCATAATAATCTGACGCATTCCTTTCCCTTACAACTCATACAAAGTATACAAATATTCAAATAGTATTCTGTGATATACGCATACGTCCATAGTAACTAATCTTACATACATCAGCCATGTTTCCAAATTCGCAATTCAAGCATGCATAAATTTTAACATAACGGATTAATAAATGCGCTTGTTTACTACTAAGTAACCTAACCGCGAATTACAAAATTAATTCAGACCACAAGCTAACAGTCTACATAATTCCGCCTCGCATCTAATAATTCTCTACGTAGCCTCAAACCAATGTCTCAAATATGCATGTAAATGAAACACTAAAATGTAATTATACATTCTAAACGATTCTAGTAATTAAATATAAATTCCTCAAATAATTATATTTATGATGCCTTAATATTCTGCAAACACCCAGCAAATAACATACTGACCTTTCGAAGCTTTGTCTTTCCTTAGAATCAACCTCTAGATTTTGCCACCAAATTACGAGTGGCTTCGTTCTCGGAGTAGTCTTATTGATCCGCAATCCATCCAGATGAATGCTAAATTTTCGCTTACGAGTTCTGAACAATTATCATTCGGCTTGCATTGTATTCACACCCTCTATCTCACTTCCGACTGTGAACCAATCCAATCAATCCAAGCGGACTATGTCCCTTTCACTGTCTGTCAACGTCGGGAGGCATGAGAGCACGCTGGCTTCCCTTTGATCTCTAGACAAAGCTTTGACACATAGGTTAGATAGCTACAAGCCTTTCTTTAGATGGTGCGATCTATCGCCGTTTGCAGAATCAAGTTTACGGTATCCGGCTGGTCATGTAACTTGGCGTAAGAGATTAACACTAGCCTGCGGCAATCTTTTGACATCAACACATGGCTGCAGGAATATTCCCAAGACATGTAGATTATAACTTACACATGACTTTATAGCTGGGGCTTAGCAAACATGACACTACTACAACTAGCACTACTATTATTATCCTTCCATTTATAATAATGATGATGATAATAACAATGAAAATGATAATAATATTAATAGAAATAATAATAATAATAATAATAATAATAATAATAATAATAAAAAATAATAATAATAATGATGTAATAAAATTAGGGTGATAAGAATTTGGTTATAGTGCTCCGTTTAAGCATTTCTTAGGTTTTTGTAATTATTGTTTGATTATTGGAATTAAGTGCAATGGGAAATATTCCTTAGACCGAAATAATTAGCCAGTTGTTAGCAGTAAACGTCACGGAGAGAAAGTGTTAGTGAGTTTCCAGGATACCATGGTCAGTGAGTAATGAAATTAGACCAAAACCACATGAGTGACCATGGAGTGATAAGATTTTATGGTGTACATTGATTCTTGTGACTGCAGTGGCATATTTGCGGTAGAAAACCTATAAATTACACTATGAAATAAATGAGAAGGGACTCGGCAGATACCATTTATGTTGCCATCGTGGCAAATGTGATATAGTTTTACTGATGTGATGTGCCTTTAGACGGTAGATTGACTGGCCTAAGGTGGCGTAGTTAAAATAGTCCCCTGTATTAGGGATAGTTGTAGAGTTTATAAGGTGTGAACTGCTGACGATAGGGAAAGTTGATGCAGAGAAGCTATGCGGATGTGCGGTTGATGGATATTTGGCATGTTGTGAATAATGTGGTCTTGCATTCATTAGAGTAAAATTTATGTATAGAATAATCACGTCGGGCTTTCCAACTTACAACTGAAGTTGTATAAAAGTTTTTGAAAATTTTGTGTCATTTTATGACTTGAAGCGGGATTCGCGCATCGGTTTTGACACCGCTAGTTCAAGCAAAGACTCTTGGCTTATAACAAAAAATTATAATAATAATAATAATAATAATAATAATAATAATAATAATAATAATAATAATAATAATAATAATAATAATAAGAAGAAGAAGAAGAAGAAGAAGAAGAACAACAACAACAACAATAATAATAATAATAATAATAAAAATAATAATAATAATGATAATAATAATAAGAAGAAGAAGAACAACAACAACAACAATAACAACAACAACAATAATAATAATAATAATAATAATAATAATAATAATAATAATAATAATAATAATAATAATAATAATAATAATAATAATAATAATAATAATAATAATAATAATAATAAATGATAATAATAATCCTGTAGCTGCATGCGAGACTTTAGAGTGATCATTAGAATTCGCTTGTCTTTGAAAAGCTGTTCCTCAGTTATGGAAAACAGTCTTTGTTTGCACCGGTACTGCAAAATATAACTGAAGAAGTTTTGTTGCATTGTCATTAAATCTAATGTACCACCATTGAGGACAAGTGCCGAAGCTGAAATTCAATTTAGTCAAAGTATTTCAATTGGAGCACATCCCTTTCAATGAAAAACATTTCCGATTCAATGCTTATCAATCCAAATAAAAACTACTATTGATTGCTTGTGTCTTTCAAAATCGATCAATTATACCGACTTCGTAGATGATTTTAATGGACCTAATAACACAACCACATATTTCATATGATTAGCTTTCTGTTCCAGTTTACAAAAATGTCGTTAAGTGGAATTACAATTTATGGCAAAGCTATAAATACAGGAACATGATACTATTATTCCTCCTTTTAAATATATCCCACCCACCCCTTGAGGAGCATTCTCATCTACCCAGAATGGTCATCTGTCGGTCAATAGTTACAGAAGACGACCTCTGTGTCTATGAAATTTATTTACGGATGTCACTTTAGGGGTCTATGGCAATTTGACACCACGTTTAATATGGACCGCTATGGACATGGAGACATACAATACAAAGAGAAAGGGTGTTAGGATTATTATTTGTCATTCAATCACGGACAGACCCCTTCTGAAGTTTAGAGACAAGGGCCACTCGGAAAGCTTGAAGCCATCCTGGTTTTGTTCAGATTTGAAAATGAATGGAATGCTAAATCAAGACCAAAAAATTCATTATATAAAGAATGAAAATGAATGGAATGCTAAAACGAGCCAATATAATTCACTATAAATAGGTTGAAAAGACAACTAAGGAGAAAATGAGAGTATTTCAGAGATCTAAATTTAGTGATGAAAGCCAATGCCTCTTGGGGTTAGAAGTCCGGATCAGGCTCCCTCCCCCATGGGCCTGACATACTTACAAAGCGAGGGGTATTATTTTGCTTTCTACATACAAACTAATGGGAAAGTGTATGATATCATTGTAAAATAATCATTTTGTTTAATGTAAATACACAAATACACATGCATTTCGGGGATGTAACATATATTTTATCGTATAAACACACAATTACACGTTATTTTGTCGTATAAACACAAACACACACACACACACACACGATATTTTGTCGTATAAACACACAATTACACGTTCAAATCCGGGAGTATAATCTGTTTCTTTCTTCATACAAACACAAATACAAAGCCCGAGAGGAATTTGCTTTTGTACATGAAAATACAAATGGAGGATAATAATGTAATAAAATTAAGGTGATGTGCATTTGGTTATAGCGCTCCGTTGAAGCATTTCTTAGGTTTGTGTAATTACATGTTTGATTATTGTAATTCAGTGCAATGGGAAATATTCCTTAGCCCGATATAATTAGCCAATTACTAGGATAAAACGTCTCGAAGAGGAAGTGTTAGTGAATTTCCGTGATGCCATAGTCAATGAGCAGCGAATTCAGACCCAATCTGCATGAGTCACCATGGAGTGATAAGATTTTATGGTGTACATTGGTTGTTGTAACTAAAGTGGCATATTTACGGTATGAAACATGTTAATTACACTATGAAATAAATGAGAAGGGACTCGGCAGATACCGTTTATGTCGCCATCGTGGCAGATGTGATGTAGTTTTACTGGTGTCATGTGCCTTGAGACAGTAGATTGACTGGCCTAAGGTGGCGTAGTGAAAATAGTCCCCTGTGTTAGAGATAGTTGTAGAGTTTCTACGGTGTGAACTGCTGACGATAGGGAAAGTTGACGTAGAGAAACTATGCGGATGTGCGGTTGATGGATATTTGGAATGAAGTGGTAATGCATTGATTAGAATACAATTTTATGTATAGAATGGACACATCGGGCTTTCCAACTTAAAACTGAAGTTGTATAGAAGTCTTTGGAAATTTGGGGTAAACTTATGACTTCTAGTGGGAATCGCGCTTGGCTTTTGAAACCGCTCGGTCAAGCAAAGACCCCTGACTTGTAACATCAATAACAATGTTGTTTTATGCATACAACTAAATAGTAAAAGTAAGGGGTTATTACTTTGTTTAACACATGTATAAATATAAAAATGTTATTTGAATTGTAATGTAGCTTTAAAATTTTTTAATCATATCACTACGATGTCTGCAGTGTCATAGTTAAACATGATGTCCCATCCCGTCACATTATCCTGACACCAGAATGACCAGTCCTAACATTAACCTCCTAATCCTGAGTGCCTAGCGTGGTAGCTGTTAGTACAATTTATATTTGAAATGATTTGGTATGAACCCACGATGGATGACGACTTTGTTCATACTAACACACATACACATGCAAAAAGAAGGTTTATTAATTTGTTTATATGGAAACAAACTCAAATGAACGAACATTAGGGTGTGATGTGTCGAATTTTGAAAACTCTTAGAAATATTGATTGAATGAATTGTACCAAAGTTAACTTTTTAAATTAGAAAGGGCTAGAGATAGTTATATGATTATTTTCATTTCATCTCTGAACGTCAAAGGAAATTCGTTCCCTGCGATGAAACTTGACCGAGTCACCTGTTATGGTACTAGGGTTTGGCATAACAGTCGTCCCAAAAGCAACCGGTTAAAAGAGGAAGCTCGTCAATAATTGATTGTTCAAAGGAACGTTAATTACGGCATGATTAGCTGTTTGTCAATCAAAAATTCTACGTAAGAGAATTTAGGAAACAGTAGATTCTGATTGGTTAAGGGAAACTTACGGGCGTAACTCTTGTAAGGAATTTGTAAGGAATTTTGTTTTGGAAAAATTATTTTTACTTGCGAGAAGTCAGAAGGGACTCTGGCTTAACGTAAAAAGTACGTTTTTCCCGTTATTGAGCAAGGGGCGAGATAGTCGTCTCAGATAATAGATAGACAATACGTTGGAGGTTCGGGGAAAACGAGTAAGAAACGGCAAAAGCTTCCTAAAATTTCCTGGAAATTCCTATACCATTTCCAAGTACCAGAGCACATTATGCGCCAAAGTCTAGGTCTAAGGACGATCGTCAAACCGTTCAAGTTTCGACTGGTAAGAGTCCAGGTCCAGACGACTAGACAAAGGTTGGCAGTGCAGAGACGAACTGAAGATTCGATGTCCGGATAAGATAGGTGATGATGTCGCTCATCATCGAACTCAAAGGTCACGACTCGTAGGCTATGACAAAACTGAATTAATTCTGTCACTGACAAGTAATCGTAACGTGAAAATTTGGATTGTTTTATTTGAGTACATGTTAATACATTTTCTTCTTTTGTAACAAAGAAATCGATTTCTTTCATTTTTAAATTATGTTGTTAAATTGATTAAATTGTATATTTGTTCATTGAAAGAGGGCTCGTTGATTTATTTCTTCAATATACATGTCAAGAGATCTGCATTTTTCTTTCCAACCATCCACACTGGGTAAATTACACCGTGGGAGGTCATTTCCTAGCAACGAACCATAGTGGAAGAAGTTGGTGTGTTTGAACGCCACCAATTAATCACAAAGGGGGACATATTAGTTTCCTTTTTTCTTACAATTCGCATCACTCATAGAAAGACAAAGTGTTTTTTGTTGCTTTTTTGTATACATACAAATGCAAATACTCACACTGAAGAGAAAGGAATGTGGTTCATACAAACATACATACAACGACACAAACAAAAAGAAACAGTGTTCCATTTTGCTTTTATAAATATAATTGTGCAACGATGTTCCATTTTGCTTTTATAAACACAATCGTGCAAAGATATCTTACACTAAAACTGATATTAAAATCGAAATAAGATACATTTTTTAAACATGAACCTAACAAATCTTGTACTTCAAAGTACGTTCAATAATTTTACAATGTTTATCTGGTTCATACCGCTCCCCATTCAGTTTGTTGTTTTCAAACAATAAAATCTCTAGCAAAAATTTTAGCATATATGTAGAACGTGCCCCTAGAAACCCTCATTCAGACCACGCCTTTTAAATGTATATTGTTGTGTGTTTACATGAACAAACAATTATTTGTATGACAAAACTAGTAAATAATACCACTTTTGTATTTGCGATTGCGTGGTTATAAAAATACAAATACCGTACTCCGCTTTTGCACGTTTGATGGTATATTTGTATAAATTAAGTAATAAACCTTGCCCACCCTCATTTTGTGTGATTGTCTGCTGTTTTGATCAGAAGAGACCATACCCTAATTTTTTATGTGGCATATTGTGTGTTTATGTTGAAAAAGCCCACTCCTATCCCTGTTCTCGGAATGATTTTTAACTGCATTTATATTGATAGAACAAACTAATCCCATTTTGCATTATACATGTACCTGCGTTTATTTATATGTATGAAAACAAAATAAAACCCTTAATTTAAATTTGTCTGTGTGTTTCTGTGAAAATATTTTATACCTCATACGAATTTTTATATATAATTGTGAATTTGTACAAAAAGCATAGACCCTTCCTTTGCATGTTTGTGTGTACGAAAACAAGGTACCTTACTATTCATTTATGTGAATGTGTGTTTGCGTTAATCTGAAACAAATAATTGACCTCACCACCTTCAGTTATATGTATTTGTATGTGTAAAACAAAATAGCATCCCATACCTTCATGTGTATGTGTACAGGGATGAAACCAAATAATATCCTTCCATTGTATGCACGAAATTTTATGACACAAATATTATAACACACCGTATGTACCTCACATAAACTACACTACAATTCTTATGCGTAATTGTGTGTTTGTATTACAATAATATTATAACACACCGTATGTACCTCATATTAACTACACTGCAATTCTTATGCGTAATTGAGTGTTTGCATTACAATAATATTATGACATACCGTATATACCTCACATAAACTACACTGCAATTCTTATGCGTAATTGTTTGTTTGTTTGTTGTTGGGCTTAACGCCATTTTTCAGCACACGATAGGCTATTCATGGCGGCCAGTATTAATGGTGGAGGAAGAAACCGGGAAATCACCGGAAAGAACCACCGACCCACGAGAAGCTACTGGCAAGCTTTCTCACATATCTACATTAGCCGAATCCTAGACTCGAACACACGCAAACAGAGGTGAGATGGCAGTGATCCGTAACGGACAGCGCTTTAGACCACTCGGCCACTCGGGGCCCCCTATGCGTAATTGTGTTTGCATTACAATAATATTATGACATACCGTAATACCTCACATAAACTACACTGCAATTCTTATGCGTAATTGTGATTGCATTACAAAAATATTATGACATACCGTATATACCTCACATAAACTACACTGCAATTCTTATGCGTAATTGTGTTTGCATTACAATAATATTATGACATACCGTATATACCTCATAAACTACACTGCAATTCTTATGCGTAATTGTGTAATTGTATTACAACAATATTATAACACACCGTACGTACCTCATATAAACTACACTGCAATTCTTATGCGTAATTGTGTGTTTGCATTACAATAATATTATGACATACCGTATATACCTCACATAAACTACACTGCAATTCTTATGCGTAATTGTGTTTGTATTACAATAATATTATGACATACCTTAATACCTCACATAAACTACACTGCAATTCTTATGCGTAATTGTGTTTGCATTACAATAATATTATGACATACCGTATATACCTCATAAACTACACTGCAATTCTTATGCGTAATTGTGTAATTGTATTACAACAATATTATAACACACCGTATGTACCTCATATAAACTACACTGCAATTCTTATGCGTAATTGTGTTTGCATTACAATAATATTATGACATACCGTATATACCTCACATAAACTACACTGCAATTCTTATGCGTAATTGTGTTTGCATTACAATAATATTATGACATACCGTAATACCTCACATAAACTACACTGCAATTCTTATGCATAATTGTGTTTGCATTACAATAATATTATGACATACCGTAATACCTCACATAAACTACACTGCAATTCTTATGCGTAATTGTGTGTTTGTATTACAACAATATTATAACACACCGTATGTACCTCATATAAACTACACTGCAATTCGTTGGCGTAATTTTGTGTTGTATGAAATATATTATACTACACAGTCATCGGTATCTAAAATGTCCATGTATGTATGCAAAATAATGATTGCTTGTAGCAGGTAATACTCTAAACCAATTTGTTCGTGTGTATGTGTGTGTATATGAAAGGACACATCATGCTATACGATACGTTTATGTCGCCATGGTGGCAAACTTGTGTTATTGTGTGTTGATAGGAAAGAACAAATATTAAACAAAATATACTATCATACCCTTTTTGTAGGTTTAATTTTGTTTACATGAAAGGAATAGTACACTACTCATATTTCATGTGAGCTTCTAGGCATAAAACAAAATAATACTCTTTCGAGTTTAATGTATTCTTGTATGAAATAAATATCAAATGACACTTAATTTGTACATTGTGTGTCTATTTATAAAAGGATTGCTTGAAAGTAAATAATACCCTGATATCATTGTACGTGTAATTGTGTGTTTTTATGAAAAGAACGACTGCTTAAAAATATCATATCATACCATCGTTTTGTAAGTGTAATTGCATGTTTATAGCGAAATCACAATAATTTATTGTTGATAGCAAACATTGCAAAATATCGACTTGTTTTAAAAAATTGTATTAAGTAGCATTTAGATATATTCAAAGGATTTTTATTATATGCTACGAGATATTGACTTAAGACAAATACAACTTTTGTCATTACTAAGAACCTTCTTAGAAAGGAAATTATAACAATGTTTTATTCAAAAATACATCGGTTTTGATTGCGAAAACTCTTAACAATGTTGGACCACTGACTTAAACATTTAGAATAATCACAGGAACAACTATTTATGTAGACGATTGGAAAAAGGTTTGAGTTAAACCTCTTATGAAGACGAGAGAATAAAGTTTCAACAGTTATAAACATGAACATGTTCTACCTCTTGTTATTAAAATTCTAGAAAGATATTTTTTCAATTCATTGTATGATTTTGATCAAGTATTAATTTGATTACACCGTGTCAGTCTGATTTCCGTCCAAATCATGTCTGCAAGACAACATTCAGTGCTTTGATAGCTTAAAACATAAGAACAATGGGGAATACAAATTGGTGTTTTATTCTTTGACATGAGTAATGTTTGTGAAACTGATAATCATAAACAAGTCTAAATGCGTCAGTTGACGGCATGTAATATTATGAAACCATCATTGCTATGTTTTGATACTATCTCATGAGTAGGAAAGGTACTATTTCGGTCTTAATGCACTTTCCACAACAGTCCATGGAACAGAATTGTATACATCCTTTCATTTACTAAATACTTAATCGGGTTTCATATGTTTGTGTATAACGATACCAGATGGCGATTTATGTATATTGTGCATTTCTTGAAACAGCTATTTCGGTTCATCCCTGCACCACGTGTATAAGTGTATAAATGCCTCACCGTAAGATAATATCTTCACATTACGAAACGTCTTGTCAGTAAGCAGTATACTTAGGGACTTGCACGTCTTCATCTGTAGAGGTATGTAATTTTTTTATTAATTTGTCATGTATATTATTTCTTATGTATATTGTGAGTAGCAGGTATTGCACTACCACGTTTATTTGTGTATATTTTCTATGCAGTATGGTATAATAAAAATGTTTTATATTCATGTTTGTGACTGAACAA
This sequence comes from Potamilus streckersoni, assembly GCA_016746295.1. Taxonomy (NCBI): domain Eukaryota; kingdom Metazoa; phylum Mollusca; class Bivalvia; order Unionida; family Unionidae; genus Potamilus; species Potamilus streckersoni. Next base: position 2,238,733 of record JAEAOA010001492.1, on the reverse strand, counting down.
GAGCATTATATTAGCAATATAAAATTGCATTTTAATAAGAAACATTTAGTACCATAGGATTCATATCGAACACGGATAGGTTCACTTCTGAAATTGTTCATTGTTTTGTAATGTTGTGCCGACAATGTAATTTGTATAGCCTACTGTATATAACGTCATTACTTTTTATCGAATAGGCCTGTGTCATGCGTAGTACACATTGTTAGATGTATTTTCAGCAGACTGGAGTCGATGTGATGCCAGTTGTAGAGCTAATCACAGAAGCAGACCATAACAGCTGTAAAGCTGAACCATAGTAGCCGTAGAGCTGAGTGAACAGTGTTTCTGGTCGAGTAGCAGGTTATCGGGCGTTGTTGACCGAATTGGTGGGCGCTGATTGCTTCATCGACCCAGGAATTGAATGGTGGTCGGTGTCTACGTGAAATGCTGACTGCTTGATTAACCAATATGACTGAAGCCAAGTGGTGGTAGTGACGAAGCATTTTGCGTTATTTCATACGTGTAATCTTTTAGCCGTGGGCTAATTTGGGGGTTTGTTATACCAGGTATTTTTGGATTGCAAATATATTTTGCATTATATATATATATATATATATATATATATATATATATATATATATATATATATATATCACTTTGTTTGCATCATATTACTATCTGAGTAAAGTACCCAATTTTTCACTTTTTGAGTGAATACATTTTAATATGAGTAAAATACATCACTTTTTATTCTGAGCAAAACATGTCATTCTTTTCGTCTTGTGAAATTACCGTGAATCGTTCACCTTTGTCCTTGTACTGTGTAAGGTCATTTATTTGTATTTGTATTTGTTGCATTATAAGGTTCGTGAGAATTATGTTAATTTGTCCAATATTTGGATCTTATACCCGCACGTATTAACCAATACTATTTTCTCGTTCAAGTCATACGTTAGTAAACATTGTATTTGCATTACCATTAAAAGTGTAATATTATTTGCATCACCATCAAAAGTGTTCTTTTATAAATCCGAAATCCAACCCAGCTATCTTGATAGACTGTAACAGGGATCAGTTTTAGGCCCTCAGTTTTTCTTTGTATAAATAAATGATGTTCCAAAGTATTTAAATCATTTTCCATTGTATTTGCAGAATGTTAATAACAAAGATGTTAGCACTACTGACAGCACACTAAATTAAAATTTACTATGGACGATGACTTGGAAGCATAACAATAAACTTAACTTATGTTTACACAAAACCCAGTTAAGCATTGGTCAGTTGATGAAATCCAGACGTCATCAGCATAAGTCGTTAGTATTATCTTGGACAGACTTTGAAAATTAATATTTCATGGAATATTTTATTTCGATTGTTAAAATATATTACGCTTTAAGTCAGGTTTCCTTCAGAAGACAAGATTATGGCATTTTCCTTCAGCAACAGAGAGTCGTAAAGAAACAGTCGAATTTAACTGTCAAAGCATTCTAATCTTTGTTAGATAGGCATGCGTTTTAATAGTGTTACATGGATTTTCGTAAACGATTTTCATAGCAATAAATAATATATTCATATCCCGACTTTCCTTCAAAATGATCACACAAAAAACATGCAACAAAATGAAGACCAGTCTCATTAGAATAGCATTACACCATTGACCTACAGTACAAATGCAAGGACGATGCAGATGACGAGTATGACAATGCATTGTCGAAAATGATGGCTGTGTGTATGTGATCTTAATGGATAGCACAGCTATGTACAAAGAAAAAAATTCAGGATGCAAACCGGTGCAAAAGGGGAACATTTACCAATGTATGGTATTCCACTCGAGCTTACTCTCTGAGCAATTCATGCCGTCATTTGTAAATTTATCACAATTGTTACGAACGGGTATCTTACTCGTACAACTGCTACCATGGTCTGTAATAAACCCTAATGACTTGTATCGTTAAAGTTAGCAGCTGTCTATAATGTGCTCAGGGTTATATTTTAACCATTCATTATGAAGACTCTGCTGCTAAAGTACCCGGTAATTTTGAAGAGACGGCAATGATAGATGTAGTATTTTACCTGTAGTAACGCAACGTCACATAATATCGATGAATGACAATAATGACCTCTTTAACAGGTGCAGTGACCGTTTCTTGGTATATTATCTATGAGCATAAGGAACATGCGTAGCACTCGAAAAAAATGCCTACATTTATTCAGTTAGAATTTGAGAATTTTCATTTGATGAACTAAATGTGAATAGATCGCAACACTGTATTTATCTTTAGATTACAAAAGATACAAGTAACATTTTTATGACTAGTTTTCTGAAAGAAGAAGAGTAAGAAACTTAATCAGCCTTTGATACTTTCGGTTTCAATAATTAAAATATCTGTATCAGGATCTACCCGACTGGCTACAAATATTAGATTAGTAGCGAATACTGATCACGGTATATGGACGAGCCATATATTAGTGAGCTATATGTGTGTGTGGCCACTTGATCTGTTTGTAGAAGGATGTCATCAGACATTAGTACTACTTAAACCTCTTGTCACCTGATATTTTCAATAATGCATAACAAACCCATGCGCACTTTTCACATACAACATGTAGTGCAATAAAGGGGTGTACAACATACACCCACTCTCCTCTTCTCCACAACCGCATGCGGCCAGCCCATGTATTTTGAGCGAACACCTGTCCATATCTGATCTTTAAGCATGCGTAATTATGAGTTTACTTTCGAAATAAAACATTATCAATCAATATCGAGTCTAACCTACGTAAATGTTTTAGTCGTTCAACCCTTGGTGTAATCTATAGCGTCATGCGATGAAGATACACAAATTAGTAAATGACAAAAGTAACCTGAAATACTGCCTAAAGTTGCGTGACATGATCGTAGATCTTGGTTGGTCTTCAGAACAAAATCAAGCGAGTGAGATCTTCTAACAACCGAAAAAATGAAGCTGGATCATGTATGTAGAAGAAACGCGACAGTGGATGTAAAATCCTAGTTTGGTGCCACCTCCTCCACAGGGTAGGTAGGTGGTCCCAAATTTGTCTCATTTTAGTAAAGTTTTCTCATGTACCAGCTTGCAACCACAGAGCATATCTCCATGTCAACCACAAAGAGCAAGTCCGATCAGATTTTTCATCTGGCTAATGCTCTCTGACCCACCTGGACAAGATTCATTTCCTTTATTACGGCTGAATGTGCTGGTCATGCCCCCATGGATCACGGTAACATGTTTGAATTCGGTCCCCCTACTGCAGTTGCTAGGGACGAAAAAAGTGCCTTGATTATCCGCAGGTAATTAAAACTATACGTAACAGTTACCACCAGAGAATATGTGCACATGAATTGTTCGGCTTCATGTGAATACTTTTGAGTAATTAACTATCGCAGCTACCTTTTGATAATTTACAACAAACTAATAGAATCTAACAGTCACCTCCGCGTGTTGCATTGGATCACCTAGTTGATTATCGTGTTATCTTTTCCAGCTCCCATTATGTTACTGGTAACAAACGTAGTATCATCAGCTTGTATATATTTTAATCAAAATATATCACGGATAAACTAATTTCGTTGTGCTTAAATTATACATAAATAGTTTGGATAAATATAAATGCATTAAAATGTAAATTGTTTAAACAACTGTATCATCCATCTATCCTGACACGGTGAATCAACTCTAACGCCTTTTCAAATTGGATTTTCGAGTTTATACGGTCAAATACTGCGAGCCACATGATAATATTGTTATGCATATTTAATAATTGTTTGTTTATTACTTTTAATTTTTTCATCTCATTACATGCTATTGTAATGTAACATTGTAAGCTGCACTTGACCTTGTCCAAAACTGTTCACTTTGCTTGACCTGATTGACTCTTTTTATTTCATTTTGTGTAAACAGCTAATGCATAGCTCAATTATTCTTTCTGTGTATTGACTTAATATTAGGGTCATTACTTTTAGGAAAAGTAAAACGATTTATTTGGGTCAAAGATTTCGAATTTCCTAAGTTAATTATACATAATCCATGTTACTGTTTTGTAAACATCAGGATCATTATAGAAGATTATTTTCCCTTAGATAATGTTTTTTTTTTTTAAAAAATAAAAAACAAATAGAAAATGCTGATTGTGGCCTGAGGTCAAGTAGAGAACTATATAAATTGCAACTGTGATTACTATGTCCTTCGTGCTTTAACACCTAGCTTTTTTTAGTTGTGACCCGTAGTTTTGGACTGGAATCGGTTTTGTTCAAATTATTTAATTCAAGTGATTATTTTCTCTGGAAATACAAAGGTTCTCTGATAGAGTTATTGGATAAAGACATTCACTGGAATTTATGCTGAAATAAAACCTTGAATTAGATTACTGTGATTCAACTAAAAACTGTTGACACATCAACACTATGTAAACTGTAACATACACGTCATCGCCGTTAGTGCTTGGATTTCTTCAGGGCTTGTACTGAATTTTATTTAGGACTTTTAAGTATTAGTAGTTGTGTCTGTAAATTCTGGATTATTTTGGGACCTAATTCGCAAAACTCTACATTCTTTTTTCTCATGTTCGCTTTGTATTATAGGAAAACGACTTACATTTGTTAAATTTTATAAATTCTTGTTGTCCTTCCCTCTTCTGTTACTTGCTTTAAGAGCATAGACTAGTAACAATACGCCGTTAAACTTTTGTCATTAGAATAGAATAATACAGAGAGCTCTAATGTTACGTGTTCCTTATGTGATTATAGTGCTCATGTAAGCGTTAATAGCGTCGCCTGATTTCCACGTGTACGCGGAAAAAATCTTTTTAAATACTTTTCTCTTCTTTTCTTAGCATATACTAAACATAAATATAAACGCTTTTTTTATTACTTAACAGAAAGCCTAAGGTGCACTATTTAAAAAGAAATATAGCCAATAAGTAAAGCTCGTCGGAATCTATGATGAACTGCCGTTTTAAATCATAGTGACTAACCTAAGCTTAACCTGACTAAAGTTGTGAATGGAAAGTTTATGTAAAATATGCCTTAATCTGATACCAAATAGCCCTTGAATTGCGGCCGTGTTCATAATACTTCGTTTGACGTTCCTTTAAAGTGAGTGGAGGTGCATATTCCAAAGCATTTCAGTAAAAGACGAATTAGTATAAAAGATATCTAGTTGAAAACTGTGATTAAGACCATAGGAGGTATACACAAAATTGTGTAGACACTAGATATTTAGATTTAAAATGACAATTTAGAAGTGTCATAGAAGGCCCACTGGCTAAAATATTCACAATCGCCCGGATAATACGCAACCGGCTTTTGCGAACAAACAGACCATATCGAATAAGAGTGATAGTGCTGAAGGTTGCTTGCAATCCTTCATATTTGCGACAAAAGAAGGTACAGAATTAGGCCGCCAGCCTTGTCCTCTCACTTCTGTCTACCTATTATTGAAAGTCTGCATCATACTGTGGAGCGCGTTATAATATCGTCTAGGGTAATATTATTCCTGGTTTCCTGCAACGACAGCCTCGCCTGATAAAAGTACCCAGATTCAGCTTGCGTCTTGCGTCTTGCTTTTAAGGAAACAAACTAGGCCTCCTGGACATCTTTCGGTATCTATTTTTTCTCTTCTGAGAGCTTCTTGGTGTGCATTTCGACTACTTTCTAGTACAACGCGACTGCTGATATTGTACATGGATCGAATTTAAGCGCGTAATTTTAATGTATACCATCAGACAACAGATTTTACAATCAAATAAGCTTCCTACTGCATTCATCCTCAAGCTTACAACATCTGTGATCATACTGCTGTTAACCAGAAGTTAAGATGTTTTGTCTTTGGTGTCATACAGTTCTGTATCTTCTGTCATCCATTTCCACACTCATGAGCAGGCTGCCTGTATCTCTGTGCAAAAGGCTGATCCATTTGCGGTACTTGATTTTGACGCGTTGTAGTAATTGCAGAATATACATTTTGGTGTAAATTGACTGTTAGAATACGGAGACTGATCACGTTTTTAACTGCGAACAGGTTAACGTCAAAGATTTTCGGAGACTTAAACACTAGATTATCAACCAACCAAACAGCATAACGGATATTGTTGTGCAGAGCTGAATGTTTTGAAGTTGAACAACGTATCATTATATTGTTTCGAGGGGGAATGAAAGTAAGATCGAGACTAGCTTAGTTCTTTCAGTAAAAGTACCCCAAATTTTTCGGTATGAAAACATCTCTGATTATCTCTCAGACAGTTTTCTGGAACTACAGTATTTCAGGAAATAGCGGATATTCACTATGTGCGTCATGGAGTTCTTTAAGGTTATATTGGTCAACAATGTAGCCCTTGGGCGTATTGAGGATCTTATTCAACCTTTTTCGCAGGCTGGCGACCCGACTTAAGTCACCGATTGCAGACACTGCATCATTAATCGATCATATATATTGGGTTAAAGGTAGACAATTTAGCTGGTTGGCCTTTCGTTGTAGTTGCCAAACAAACTGATTGTTCGGTCTTCCATGGCAACGACTGGTAATGAAAACGCATCTGTGGACCCCTTAATAAATGAATACTCGACTATGTCTATTAGCAGATCTCTCTGAGCACATATGAGTTTCAGAAGGGAATCCCCTCTTTTTCACGACGAGCTGTAGGGATAGGCTGGGTCGAAGCCGTAATGTTTCAGTTAAGTGTCAAGAAATGATTCACAAATCTTCAGGTAGAGATCGTCATGGCTTCCGTATCTAGCATTTAAACATCTTCCACACGCTTGTACTCTGTCTCTTCGACTCCTTCTCTGGCGAGTTGGCTATATAATGACTTCATTGTCTGAAAGCGTAGTTCTTTAAACAGTAAAAAGCTGTTCGTGTATTCGTACGGGTCAACGTATATGTAGAAATCAAATGATTACTGAAATGACATCCATGATAAACTAAACCAGATTTCGAATCTTCTCTCAGATCTCTACTAACGCACGTTCGAGGGGCTGGATAAACATGGGCACAGCCTCCTCGTCGCGGTATAATGTCAGCGTTTTGGAGACCACGTTACAGCAAAGGACTATATATCAGAAACATTGATCAGTGGTTTTCTTCTAGCTGCTACATCCCGACTTTCATTATTGTCCTTCACTGGCACGTTCAGTGCTTGAAAATCCGTATAGTTAATGCATGGAACACCCATCTAGCGGTGGTAGTTATGGAATGCCACAGATGTTCCTGCTTGGCTTTGGCAAGTACACACTCTAATGTTGCGCAGTCTAACGTTTAAGCTTCCAGTAGATCTGTCTTGATTATTACGCGGAGACATCATCGGAACACGTGCTTTCTTCTTTCTGTCTGCATATAAAAGCTTAGATTCTAGACATAGTGGCCATTTTATCCCAAGGGATCAATAATAGATCTGCTTCTTGAAGCCTTAATGTCTCACAAATGCGTGAAAAGTGGCTTCTTTCATCACGACTTTTACGTGTAGCGCTCAAATTTACCAACATTGCTTACCTTATCAAGAAAGGCAATCTTTATAAAGTTTAGCTTGCCCAGTTTTTGACGGTAATTTGTGGACCCATAAATGTGTTCATCAACCGGGTGTACATCATACAATTATGGTCTTCTCAAAGCAATGGTAGTTATAATTCTGGACATAAATGATCGTGATGGTAAGTATACTTACGTGTTAAAGTATCATAGGTTGTGAAACGGGCGATATTTCGAGACCCTAAAGTAGAGGATCTCGCATTGCACGAAAAACCAGACTGAACCCTCAAGCATGTAATTTTTAATCCGCTTCGCTACAATAACATTAGTTTGTGCGACCAACTGATCGGTCTCATCAATGCGCAGAACGATTATTAGATCGTTGTTATGCATTCTGGTCCAGCTCGTTTGTTGTAGATGCTTTCCTGGCCAGACATAACTTTCTCCAGCTAAACCGTCAACACGATACTGAATATCGGGCCGTCCAGTTTCTTGTCTCCCTGCCAATGAAACCTTGCTCATTAAGAAAAACAGAGACATCTGTCTCAAGCTCACTATTGTCCGGTACAGTAACACGTTAGATTTTTTCAATCTCTTTGGCTCTGCTTCATGATCTTCATAGTCAAGCATGGCTGGAGGATGCGAGCAAACCCCTACACTTATAGGCATGAACTGGCTATGATGCCGGAATAACAGGCAAATCCCTACGTCTTGTAGCAGAAATAAGCATTGGGGCTGGAACAGGACGTTCAACCTTGTGCATAGGAGATGGAACTGATAGTAGGACTGATTTAAGATACACGGTAGTATATTGCGCGATCAGCGCGTCATATTCCCTCCTGGTGTTATTTATCCTCTCCGGAGAAGTTCGCTCAGAATGTATGCTAACGAAAATACTGTGCTTTCATCAAGCTTCATACATATCCTAATTCGGGATATGGAGTTATTTTGGCTGTCGTTATGTTAAGCTTTTATGTGTTATCCGAATTCTGCAAATTAATTTTGCTAGTGCTTGTAGTTCACCATCAACAATAATAGACAATCTTATTGCTTTGTTTTCTACACAATTCGTGTTTCTTGCCGTATGATTAATACCACAACTCGTACATATCCTGTAATCGGTCCATGTTCAAATACCACAATTCCCGCATAGGTTGACTTTATTTCCTGTTACTGATCTATATTCCAGTACATCACTTCCAGCATGGGTAGACTGTACACCCTTTGATCGGTCAATTTTCCAGTATCACACTTACGGCATGCGTAGTGTACCTCCTGAGATTGGCCGATGTTCCAGTATCACATTTACAGCACGTGTACATTGTACATCCTTTAAACGGCCAAATGTCCAGTATCATACTTCCAGCATGGGTATAGTGTACATTCTGTAATTGGCCAATGGTCCAGTATTACACTTCCGGCATGGGTAGATTGTAAATCATGTGATCGGTCGATGTTCCAGTATCACATTTACAGCAAGGGTTTTCTGCACATCCTGTAATCGGCCAATGATCCAGTATCACACTTCCGTCATGGGTAGATTGTAAATCATGTGATCGGTCGATGTTCCATTATCACATTTACAGCATGGGTAGACTGCACATCTTGCAATCGGCCAATGGTCCGGTATCACACTTCCGGCATGGAAAGATTGTAAATCATGTGATCGGTCGATGTTTCAGCATCACAGTTCCGGTTTGGGAAGATTGTACATCCTGCAATCGGTCGATGTTTCAATATCAAACTTCCGGAATTTGTAGATTGTAAATCCTGTTGTTGAACGATGTTCCAGTATCACACTTCCGGCATGGGTTGAGTGTACATCCTGTGATTGGTCGATGTTCCAGCATCACACTTTTAGCGTGAGTAGACAGTAAGTCCTGTGATTGGTCGATGTTCAAGTATGATACTTACCGCATGGGTAGAGTGAACATCCTTAGATTGGTCAATGTTCCAGTATCACACTTCCATCATTAAAAGACTGTAAATCCTGTGATTGGTCGATTTTCCAGTATCACACTTCCATCATTGACATACTGTCAATCTTGTGATTGCTCCATGTTCCAGTATCATACTTCCGGCATGGGCAGGCTGTAAATCATGTGATTAGTCGATGTTCCGGTATCACACTTCCGGCATGGGTAGGCTGTTAGTCCTGTGATTTGCCGATGTTCCAATATTACACATCCAGCATAGGTAGGCTTTAAATTATGTGATTGGTCAACGATCCAGTATCACACTTCCGACATGGATAGGCTGTCAATCCTGTAATTGGTCGATGTTCCAGTATCACACTTACAGCCTGGGTAGACTGTCAATCCTGTGATTGGTCGATGTTCCAGTATCACACATCCAGCATCAGTAGGCTGTAAATCATATGATTGCTCGATGTTCCAGCATGGGTAGACTGTAAATCTTTTAACTGGTCGATGTTCTAGCATCACATTTCCGGCATGGATAGGCTGTATATCCTCTTCTAACTGTGGCATATGCATGCCGGCATATGCATGCCTAGTAACTCACTAACTCAGATTTTCCTGTACACCTATTTAGTCAAGAGTTTCAACTTAATCGCTCTGTGTTTTGCCTCGAAATACATGTATGCGCATATTATTTGAACCTTTTATCCATATTCATTTTAAAAAAAAAATACATTCGCCCTGTGGATGGACTAAGTTAGAGACTGACACAGTGGGTGAACAAATGCCCACTCAGGGCTTTCTCGTGGCTGATGTGGAGATGCAAACATTTTAATGCCTGGTTAGGGCTAGCTGCAGCAGAATAGCCCTTTTGAAAGGTAATTTTGGCCATAAATTGGCCAGTTTACATAATGGAAATATTTATATTTCTACACGCTATGCGGCACACAGGAGTCAGATTCGTACTAAAAACTTTGTAGCTAAGCGAAACGTATAACAGTTGCTATCTTGTTAGGTTTTGCGTTTCTTCTTAGCTACATGCTGATTCTCAATCTATCACAGGTTTTCGTGCTACTGTTTATACGTGGATTGATTCCCATGCTTGTTATGCATGCGTATCGATAAATGTAAACATAAAATGTGCATGTCTTATTCCATGTTCACAGCATTTTTGTTAACATTTTTCTTCATACTGTTTATTGGTAGTGATCTAGATACTAGACCTGGCCTGAATTTTATCCACATAACTTTAGATGAAATTTTGATTTAGAATCACTCTGATTGGATGAAATTTACATTTTACTTAAACTTGGCAAATTAAGTGGCGCTCCTCCAGACGTAACTTGAGACTCAAGTTGGGGAAAATGTGGCCAGGTCGAGAGATTGCTTCGTGCGTTAGCTGGTCTAGCAATGTTATTCAAAGTCATTGCGTATGACATCACAAAATAAAGTCCTTTAAATTGCGTAAGGATTTGAAACTCTCGAGTGTAAGTGTGCGAGTACATTTTATTTTCAGCCATCGAAAACAGCATCATATAAAGAAATCCTATGCAATGTCATGTACTAAATCAGGCTTAATTCTTCTGGGATCTCTAAGCCACGTTTTAAAATTATTTCACAACGTTATGAAGACTGAAGCAACCGAAAAACAACGCCCAAATGTCTCTTTTCAACAATAGACTTTCTAAATTGCACAGTTATAGTTTATAGCAGAACATGGAATATTTTCATTACTTGCCTTGGACGAAAGCAGTCTGTTCTGAATGAATCATTCAAGTTGGTCAACTAAAAAACGACATACGCCAATATAGGGTAATCTTTATAATTAGAGGTTAAGAACAATCTTTAATTAGAATTAGGTGGATTAATGATTGACATCTTCCTTTTTTGCCTTTTGGAATCATTAGACACGAACAGTTTTTGTTACTAAATAGAAAATTATCAATTTACAAGGATTTGTAATCGAAATGATACACAGCCCACACAGAAATTAAAACATCTCCATCATTCGCATAAGGCACGTAAGCAAGCAAGCGTTCATGTCAATATCAAATTTTAAACTGAAGACCCAAAATGCTGACTATCTCTCTTTCTTTCTCATAATCATTGCAAACTGTGATATCCAGACCTCACCTATCCGAATAATGTTTTATTTTTTTTTTTTTACCCGAACCTGCATTATGCTGCCAAAACGAAGTACATACCAATACAGACTCGACTAACGAAGTGCCGGCTTTCCGAAACAGTCTCGTGTCACCCGACAAATCCGGATGATCGAAGTTCTGTTGCACATTGAACAAATCTGATGTTGTTGTTGTTGTGCTTAACGCCATTTTTCAGCACACGATAGGCTATTCATGGCGGCCAGTATTAATGGTGGATGAAGAAACCGGGAAATCACCGGAAAGAACCACCGACCCACAAGAAGCTACTGGCAAGGTTTCTCACATATCCACATTCGCCGAATCCTAGACTCGAACCCACGCAGACAGAGGTGAGATGGCAGTGATCCCTAACGGACAGCGCTTTAGACCACTAGGCCACTTGGGCCCCTTGAACAAATCTGAAATAATTACTAATGAGTGCTGAACGACTTTCTCACATTTTTTTCCTCAAACTCAGATTTCCGATTATTTTGCTGAAGATATGTCTGTAAATATTGAAACTCTCTTTTTTACATTGGCGGAAGCATTAACAAAATTTTAAAATAAATATTACGTTTTACGTTTTAAATTGTTTACCAGGAAATGTTTTAACTTCCGAAAAATAATGTCGAGGTATGCCCTAAATTTGAGGAAATTCGGAAATATTCAACAATTATTAAAGAGTGGGAGTATTCCTTGTGCCATATCAGCCTAATGTTCATTGAAGAAACCGAAGATTACAAAGATATTCCGAATCTGAGTTTGAAGTAGAAAATGAAACTTTTAGTAAGGTTAGTTTTTGTAAAGAAGGGGTCGGTGCAAACACTGACGGAATAAAAATGTCCGTGTTGCTAAGGCAGACTAAACATTAATTTGTTTCCATTAGGAATAATATATAATTTTGCAGTCTTTGTTACAGTTCGAAAATGCTTGTCACTTTTGCCCACTATTTATGTTCTTTTTCTCAAAGGAGGCTCCCATAAATCCCTTCAATGGTTATGTACTGAGTGGCTTTCAACATAAAGCTGAAGAAAATCAGTACTAACCAAGAAGTAGTTCTCTCTCAACTGTAGTTTTCACCAACGCCTAACATGACGTGAGCGTGAAAGGAGACGCGTAACGTCATTAACATCAGCTCATTTCATTCGACTCCGACATAAATTTAACACTGTAAGCTTCACTGAGAAAATTGTTCGTTTAAAAAAAATATTGAAAACAAACCTGAAGTTTGTTATTTATTTTTACCCAGTTACCTAGAGGGGGAAAACATGATATAAAAATACCAGTGCATCAAATAGATGTTTACCTGTGAGCTGAAAGACGATTGTCTTTGCAATACAATGTTCTAGAGACTAAAACTAGTCATTCCGTCATTTTACAGTAGATTTCCCACTTATTAACTTTTCTTATGTAAGAAAATTCTGTCATCATCTTTATTGCTTAATATGTCGTACAACGGAAAGCGAATGATTCACTCGATACAAGCATTAGTATTCCTCATTCCATGCAGGACCCCTGCTGTGCAGGCCTCTTAGCACGTGCCTCGCGTGCCTTTGTCTGAAAACGGCACTGATAACCACTCCCCTTCCATTACAGGTACATTTTTATTATGGAAGTCATATTTTAACACGACACTCTCACCAGACGGTGGAATTTCTGTTTTTGCCACCCTGCTATATCAAACCATCTTCTATCCTTACAACTGTCAGTGAAACTGTAATATATGTTTTCTTGTCCTTCATTTTTCCATTTTGATTTTTTTCCGGTCAAACTACATATTTTGTGGAAAAACATACGACTGTTATCATTTCAGTATTGTCAGACAAACTCATGCAGTAATTAGAAGATCCTTAAAATATAAGAATTAAATGTATGAAGCTAATGTATAGAAGTGTTTAAATTAAACGATTGATATGTAGTGCATTTCATTGATAACAAGATATACGTAGTCTCAATTTCATTATGTCATTGGTGTAGCATTGCCCACGACAAAGCATATCAGAGAAACTTGTGTACAATTATGTCCACGACAAAACATATTAGAGAAGCGTGTTTATCACTATGCCAACAACAAGGCATATCAGACAAGCATCTTTAACACTATGCCAACAACAAAGCATATCAGAGAAGCGTGTTTATCACTATGCCAACAATAAAACATATCAGAGAAGCATGTTTATCACTATGCCAACAACAAAACATATCAGAGAAACGGCTTTACCATTAAGCCTTGGATGAAGTACATCAGAAAAATTTAGTCTAAAGTGGGTAATTTTGCCAGGGTTTCAGTTATGAACCGTCGATTTTGTTGCTGACCTATTAAACGTCTTTTTTATATCAAAGACAGAAAAACTGTCTTCAAAATAGATTACGTGAGTTTAATAATCGTCTTTTGTTTATTTCAATACCATTCCTGTTTTTTTTATGAATATAATCATATATGGCTAGTACAACTGCGGTGCATTCGTAAATTGAATAGTGTATTAAGTAGAAGTAACTTTTAAATTGTCATTGAATTAAAAAAGAAAGTGGTTGGTTTTATTTTCTATCAGGAAACGTACGAAAATAATGATTTGTTAAAATCTAACAACGTATCTAATACGAGTTTTACTATTGAAGGGCCATTGATTACAACTGCTTCAAGCGCGACTATGCCTTTATTCTGAGTAAATATTTTATGAATGAATTATATATTTGAAAAACTAAATGAAGAAGTTTTAAGGAAATCATTCTGAACTCAGTATTCAAAACAAGAAAGATTTTCTTTTTATTCATGTTTTGTCCTCATCTGCCGGTTTCTTTCCTCATTGTTTATCTCAGTACGCACAAATCCATTTATCTTTGAATGCAATAGCAAGAAAATATATACATAGATAAACATGCGTTACTTTTTATACATTATTATTTCTAGTGATTCCCTAAAGGACAAACACACACACATAAACACATATCATCAAAAGTTGCAAGAACCTCACAGTAAATGTTATAAACATTTTAAGTTGGTCACAAGAGAAAAGATTTTGGAAACTCGCAATTTCACTGAGAATTAAAAGCGCGGTTTATTTTCTTAAAATTATCATCGTGGAGTCTTTTTTAGTTCGATTTATCTAGGATTTGCACTCGGTATTGATATAATTTTCTGGTGATAAAGCCAGCACTTATTAATACCCTTGTGACTCACGTCGGTGCCAGTATTTACAGAATTCGAAAATTTCATTGATTCAAACGAATGACCATTCTTATTTCAGACAAACTGTAGGTAACTTGCTTATCTGAGTTTCTGTTAACTTGAAACCATAACTGTACACTATAAGAATGAAGATCAAAGCATGAATTTTAGTACATTTGTACATGGACAATTTCGACATGTTGATGTGACCAGATTGCACGCTCTTCTAAAAAGTGGCTAAACATAGAAAGAGGAAAAAGAAAGAAAGACTTAATGGTTCACCTTTTGAAACTACTGTCGTTATTTCCCTGCCTTCCCTAACTTGCTGATCTATTTACATCATTTAACCTTTGAAAGTGAAAATTTGTAAGTTCGTATACATGGTTTTTCTGTCTTACTTCTCTTCAAATGGAACTGATATGAAGGTACGTAATCAAAGTTAAGGCCGTGAGATTACTCGTGTCACAGATGGAGCTATTTGTTTTATACTTCAATTTACGAGCAAAAAACGTCGTACTTAGTGACGTTACTTGGAGGAACAATTTCAACTCGACCCGTTCGTAACTTGTGTAGAATTTAAAAAGGAAACATTCCATGTACTTCTCGAGATTTTGGAATATTAGCTTCAGAGCTTAACTGGAATCTTCACTATACAAAGTGGTGTTATTAGTTGGGTGAATCTTTACTATACAAAATGGTGTTGTTAGATGGGTGGAGCTTTACTATACAAAGTGGTGTGGGTGGTTGGGTGAATCTTTACATTACAAAGTGGTGTTAGTATTTGGATGAATCTATACTATACAATGTGGTGTTAGTATTTGGGTGAATCTATACTATACAAAGTGGTGTTGGTAGTTGTGTGAAAAAGGAAAGACTTAAGAACGATATCACATTAAAAATCTTTCGATGTGTATTTGTCGTGCTCGTTTTAGTCTTTGCTTTCCATTGTGTTTATATGGCAATTACAAATATCCATGCTCCTAGCCTTATGTTGTTTTCAAAGGGTCGTTATAAAGTCCATTCTCTAGGCATTTAACTGGTTTTAAAAGGTAATTATACATTGTATATTCCAGGTATTGCTCTATCTTGATAGGGTCATTACAAAATTCGTGCTATATTGATTGCTTACTTTTTATATGGTCATCATAAAATCCATCCTCTATCGATTACTATCTTTATAGGGTCATAAAATCCATTCTATCATGCACTGACTTTATATGATCATCATAAAATCCATCATCCATGAATGACTGTCTTTACAGGATCATACAGTTCACTCTACTATGCACTGAATTTATTGGGTAATTATAAAATATATTATCTAGGCCTTGCTCCGTCTTTTTATTGTCATTATAAAAATCGTACTCCATACATTGCTCGGTCTCTATAGGGTCAGTAAAAAATCCACACTTCACACTCTGTCGTTATATGTTAATTATAGCTAAAATCCTCCATGCATTTTTCTGTCTGTATAGGGTAATAATAAAATCCATATTCCATGTATTGCTCTGCCGTTATAAAATAATTGTAAAATCATAATCCATGCATTGTTCTGTCATTAGAAGGTTATTATTAAAATCATAATATATGCATTGCGCAATCGTTATAAAATCTTTATTAAATGTGTACTCCAATCATTGGTATGTCATTACAGATTCATTTTTAGATTCACCGCCCTAGTGGCATAGGTGGTTCGAGCGTCCGCCTCTAATGCGGGAGATTGCGGGTTCAAACACCAATCGAGTCATACCAAAGACTAGCATTTGCCTCCTTGGCTCTTAGCATGGAACTGATCGGCATAGTGTCATGATAATGTTACTGGTTGGGACATGATGCTAGTCATCACCATAAACCGGCGCACTGAAGACATCGTAACGATATAACTCAGAAAGGTAAATCTACGCTTAAAATAAAAAAACTAAAACGCCACACAAAATACGTATTGTTAGATTCATACTGCTGTCTTTTTTTCTTGTCAAATTCATACTCTGTTCATAGTTCTGCCTTTATTGGGATATTATAAAATTCATCTTTATCGGTGATTGTTCCCGTTTTTTAAGCTATTTTCGCATTAATGACTCTGTGAGTTAAAGACTCTAAATCTTTATTGTTTTGTGAATCGTTCACGAATCTATTTAACGGCAACAAGAAATTACGGTTAATTCTCCAAAATTCAACGAGTTTTTACGTTTTTACATCCTTTTTGGTGCGTTATGTTTGATTCGAGCTTCGTTATGATGTTTTTGACGTTTATGTCCAACATTCTAGTTTCCTTGCAGTAAACAGTCTTTTTTTGCGGATGCTTGTCGAACGTCCGAATATTGTAGATAAACTACCTGGGATGTGGTGCTGTAGGATAGGAATGGCGTTCCTTCACCTTTTTAATCGCGTTCCATTTTCTTTACGAGCTAGCCATTGCCCCCATCCCAGTAACATGCATTCGATCACATTTTTATTTAGCAGTACACCAGTGGAAACCGCTTCAGTATAAATACATCAGTAATTATATATCAATTGCTGATTGTATTTTGGGGTACATTTTATATATGTACTATTATGAAATGGAAAATCTTAACATTCTGAGAGTCACTTACCATGGAGTATTCAGAAAGTTAGACGTTATTTATTTGAATAAGCTTAACGTTAATTTACATTTTGCATGTGCATTTTTTCAACCGAATAGAATCAAAGAATATTTTCACTCATTTCGTTTTTTTTTCTTTGTATGTCTTTTAGTTCTTTATAGTTTACATTATCTGACAATTCAGGACATAGAACAATAAAAGTTTCTCGATACCGTTTAATGCCCAAATTGTTAATCAAAGGTTTGCCATAGCGTTATATTTATTGTCCACAAAACTGTTTCTTCTGTTTACACTCTGACATCAACAAATCATTTCGTTATTAAAATTTTACAATACTAATTCAGCCGTGATAAAATACAAATTCGAATAACATAAAGTCTTGATAAAAATTATTGTGCATCAATTTGCGGTTTGTACGTTGTACATAAAAAAATCTCTGCTGCATCTTTTCTCTGTAGATGTTAGGTCTCTGATTTTTCTCACGAGTCTTGGGTAATAAAGGATAATTTTGTAAAAAAAAAAAATATTACTGTATCAAAGTTACCCCACCATTTTTTCAGAGCAAATTACAGGCGTCGTAGAACATGTATCATTATTTGAATGTGACCCAGTTAGAAGGTCAAAGTACGCATTGAATGGGCGGAGAATTGGGAGTAATGACAGTCTACATTCAATTTTACCAGGAAAACACGTGCTCTTTTGAGTTCGTGATTCTTTTTTATTACCCAGCATGCACTGTAAAGTTAATTTTAACTGAGTCAAAGTTTACTTGTCTGGTGAACTCCTAAAAGAAACAATACGCGCTGAGAAAAAAAGTACGGTTAAACAAGAAAATAAGATTTAGAATTATATTATCGCTTGGGAATCAAATTTGTTCATCGAGTAAATCAACTGAACTGCCTTAAAAAACGTCCAGATCAAGATGGGTTTCATTTTGTCTAGCATCCACTCAGCAGTATTTCGATAGCTTGGAATGAATATAAGTCACTTCAGTATATTTTGTTTTGACATTATAATAAGGCTAAACATTTTCACATGTTAGTCGAGTACTGGTAAAAAAATGTTCGAATTATAATTAGGCATTTACAAAATTATTTATATCTTCCTTTCAAATGCGACGCGCCAGATGAGTGGACAAAAAGATTAATTAAATATTTTTTGGTTTGAGATATTACGTTCCTATCAAAAAAAGTAAATTATATTTCTATACCGTTTACAATTAAGTAAGGCCAACAGCGTTTAGTTTCTATCCTAAGTATCAGTGGGCAGGTATTATTAGAAAAGGATGAGGAATATGTAAGTATTATGAGCAAATTTGTTTACGCGCATGAACCAGGTGGTGTCAAAAAACTTTGTTTTTTAGTTTCATCAGGAGCAAAATACTTGGGTCATTCTTTGCAAAAAAGTGCATCGCACGTAAATATACATATAGAAATGGTGTTTTATTTAGTTATTGGAAAAGGTGTCTTCTGTTTTGCTGATCTTTAATTGTCATAGAATAAAATTAGACGCCCACCACTTCATAAGTATTTGCCGCTAAAATTCGAGAAATTAATCAAATCCCTCAATACAATGCAGGAATTTAAGTTATCGAAGTCCTGCTTCGCAAAAGTATCAGAGACGATGACGAGGAATATCTAGGATGGAAAATATAAATATAAATATATTTATGGAGGAAGATACACATCACTCATAGTATGTCCTTAAAAATCTTTACAGAATAAATAAATTTTATTACCTTAATCAAATACAATTAGTACTGTACATACATGCAAGGGTGGGTGTGTAATGTTGCTGCGTGGAGAAAGATTGCGTCAGTCGGATGAATTAATACAGTAAATATAAATTAATTCAGATGTTTCATTATTGAGTGTTTCTCACAAGTACATGCAGTATTACAAACACTCAATAATGAAACCTCTCACAAGTACATGCAGTATCTCGCTTGACGCTCAGCATTAAGAGGTTAGTGTTAGGACTGGTCGGCCTGGTGTCAGGATAATGTGACTGGGTGGGACATCATGCTACATGTCTGCGGCATGAAGCCCAAGTGCTAGACATAGCTATAAACTGCCACACTGAAGACATCGTAGCGACATGACTGAAAGATTGTTAGAGCTAAATTAAAAATCATAATCACACCGCACACACACCTCACACACATACAGTATGGATACATTCACTTGTACGTCATCCTGTTGTGTTCTGAAGCTAACATGCTGACGAAACGTACAGAAAAAAAGCATTTAATGGTGCAGAGGGAGAAAATTTCGCAAACTGAATCACTGATTGTGCTCCAGTGTCTTCAGAAACATGACACCATCTTTCCTTTACACTCACCATAAAGCGTATCCGTCTGTTTCCCATTTCCTTTCTGCACAATAATAAGAGTTATCCATCATCTACGGTTAACAAACACTGTAAGTAGATCGTTTGTGGGGAAAGGAAGAAGCTGATTGAATTTGCGGTCGTTTTTAAAGGTGAAGGTCATCTTTATGGAAAAACAGAAGCAACATTTCCGCAAAATAACATTAGTTCTACATTACAAACCTGGACTACGCTACACTGATGATTCGCTTTGAGGTGAAGAAGAAACCAATGCATTCTGGGATCAAAATGTAAGAGGGCAAGCTCACATTGAAAGATCAGAATGGTTTCAGCAAAATAATGTTAGTTCTGCATTACAGACCTAGATGAAGTTTTTGTTAAATGAAAAATTAAAAATGTTTCTTTTTGCACAAATAATGTAAGTTCTACATCATGTACCTTTACATAAGTTCGCAAGTGGTTTACCCTGTTGATAACATAGAAGCCAATTTAGTATGGGGTGCAAAAGTCAAGTTCAGTGTGACTGAAAGGAAAAAAAATGGTTTCTGCATAAATACCTTAGTTCGAGACGACTACGAACCTTGACCAACATTTATGTAAGATTAGCATTTAAGGTATGAACGAATTTGTATGATATTGGGTCTAAAAAAAAATAAAGTTATCTGCAGATGAAATTTAACTCAAGACAGGATGTCTTGTCTAAAGGTCCAAGTTACTGAGACCCTCTACCGATTTATCTTCCCAGTCCTCCATTCATTACGTATGCCTGCAGAGACGACTATTCAAAACAGAGCGAAATGTCTTGTATACAGTTCACAGCGATTGTGTTAAATTTACTGTAAAGACATTCTATGTAAGGAAAATCGTGTTAGAAGGAACCCTCAACACATTTTATGGTATACCACTACCAATGTAGTTTAGTTATTATGTATATGTTTAGCATGCCTTGATGCGCATGAATGCCAGTTTGGTAATTGTGCAGTTTTGAAAATCCTCGATACACGTCAGCTGCAAGATAGGAAAATAGGGCACAGGCCATTTTAGCATTGACGCTAGTAATATGAAATATAACACGGGAGACATTTTCATCACTAACTTATATTGAATTAATTACTTGTAACAATCTCCTTTGCCTCAAATTTCGTGGCGTATTTTCTAGGTATGCAACTACGTAGCTGTATCGACTGCCAAATGTTCAAATGTATCTAAATTTTATTAAATGTGGTGACGGTCATGGTGTTGGTGGGCTAAGCAGAAAAAATAATACGCGAATTATATAAATAATTATAAATGTTAAACTCATTTTTTCTTCAAATGTTCTTTTTCATTTTTAAAAAAATTAAATGTGATTATTGATTCTTTGAATTGGTAATTCTTTCCCTGAAAAATACTAATGTTCATACAAAAATTCAGGAGCTATAATAAAAGAGGCTGGATAAACTCACGTCGAATTTGCAAGAGAAAAGAACATTTATTTGATAGATGGTGCTTAGACAAGAAATTGATCGAGATTATAACTAGTCTTAAACAAATTGTATTATTTGAAGAGTTCAAGAACTGTGTCCATAGTGACATTAGGATCTATACTGATTATCAAAATATTGAAACTTTGGAAAAATGCTGCTCGTGCTACTGATGAATATTACTTATTTCATAAAGTTCATGTTGTAGGCAAGTCTTCCAATCAGCAGTCGTTTGGTATAAAAGTATTTTGGTCTAATACGAGCCCTTCTTAATTTCAATCTGGCACAACTTTTAGAAATCAAACAGCTGTTAAGCTTTATCAAACATCCTTGTGTCTTCCAACGTGTACCTATTTCAAGAAGAAAGGACACGTTATTTATAATTGCTTTAAATTTAAAAATAAGCATTATAATCAAGACAGACCTATCTCAGATGCTCTTATTTCAAAGAGGTCAAGGTCACGGTCATGTATTGAAAGCAATACATTTGTTGGATCTAATAAACCCCAGTCTGAATTTTGTATGGAGAATTATAAACCATTCATGTCGAAGGGTTCTATATCACTCTTGAGTGATTTGACCAATCTTATCCCTATTAAAATTTTAAGGGATAGATGACATTCTCAGAGTCTTTTATTATCAAGTACTTTGCCGTTTTCTGAGAAGTCTTCTTTTAATGGGTGTGTTTTTATTCCGGGAGTAGAGTAGATTGCGGGTTTGTTACTGTTCCAATCCATTCTGTAAATTTGTCATCAGACTTTTTTTCAAGATCCGTCACAGTAGGAATAATGTATTCTTTTCCCGTTGAGGTTATTCATTTATTACTAGGCAACAACCTAGCTGGAGATAAGTTTGTGGTTAATCCACCTGTAACCGACAAGACTTGTTTCGATCAGAAAGTGGATCCTATTGAAAAATAAGTCCTCGAGTTCTTCTCAGCTTGTGCAGTTACAAGAGCTATGGCAAAGAAACCTCTTGAGAATGAGTTCAATAAGGAAAGTATTCCTTTAGCTGACACAATTATTGGTCAGCCTTTAGATGAGGTCACTTTTGCTCCTTGTTTGTATCAGTCAAAAGGTATTGACCACAGTGATACTCTTTCAATTGCTCTATCTTTATTTTAATCAGGGTGACAAACGACAATCACTTGTCGTCGAACATGAAACATTTCCTGGGTCCTCCTGTTTGTTTCAAAGGGCCATTAGTGAAACTGAAGCTCTTGAAGTATTTGTCAGTTATTTCATTGAAAATGGAATTCGTATAACAAAATGGAGACCTCTAGAGGTATCTTCTGGTGACGAGTTGTCATTGAATTATCAAATTGTAGTTCCAAAATGTTACCGACAGGATATACTTAGTTTGACTCATGAAACTCCCTGTGTTGGTCATTTTAGGATTAAGAAGACTTATCAAAAGATCTTGAATCACTTGTATTGGCCAAAAATAAAAAGTGATGTTTTGAAAATTTTGTAGATCTTGTCACAGTGCCATCTTAATGCATGGGAACACTGCACCGTTGCCCAGGGCCTCACGCATTTAGGGGCATTATGCCACCGATATTATTAATGAGTAGTAGGGCTGGTAGGAGGGACCCTAGTGCATTGCTTTGTCCAGAGCCTAATATGTTGTCAAGACGTCACTGTTTTGTTATACTTGTCAAATGGTACGAAACCACAATCAGAAGATACGTAAAGACCATCTGCATCCTATTCCTGAATTTGACAAAAGATTTAGCAGTATAATGATGGACTGTGTTGGTCCCTTACTCAGTTTGGCCTTCCCAAATCTGTCCAGTCTAATAAAGGGTCAAATTTTATATCTGAAATTTTCGAGCAAATCTTCAACCTATCGCAATGAATGACAAATGGCTTTATAAAGATTTCATCAAATTTTGAAAAATATGATTCGGTCATATTATTTTGATACGATTACAAATTGGGATGAAGGCATTTATGAAATCAGTTGAAGAATCTTTAGGATTGAGTCCCTTTGAGCTATGTTTTGCACATACTGTACGTGGACCATTGAAGTTGTTGAAATAGAAACTTCTTTCGAATGAAGATACTGAACTTAATCTTTTCTATAATGTTTCCAATTTTTACGTCTAAGTTGTCAAAGGCTTTTCAGGTCGCAAGAGCGAATCTACAATCTCCTCAGTCAGAAAGGAAATTAAAGTATGATAAAAACACAAAGGAAAGGAGTTTTCAGCCAGGTGATAGAGTTATGGTTCCTTCGAAATTTATAAATTGTAAATAATCTGGACCAGAAACTTTCATATTTGCATCAACAAGAAAGAAATGCACTTAAACAGTTATTATTTGAATAGGAGCACTTATTCCCATATGTTCCTACGAGAACGAACAAAATTTTTCATGACCTTGAAATTGTAAAATCCAAACCTGTGAAACAAGATCCACATAGGATGAATCCTCTCAGAGAATATTTGAAAGATGAAATTCAGTATTCGCTGAACAACTATTTGATTCAGTCCAGTAAAAGTGTATGAAGTTCACCACGTATACTGGTTATGAAACCAGATACTTTCCGTATGTGCACTGATTATAGGAAAGTGAATAGTGAGACTAAAACAAATATTTTTATTACCAAGAATTGATGATTGCATTGATAAAATTGGAAATGCCAATTATGACACCAAATGTGACCTTCTGAAAAGATTTTGACAAATTTCACTCATGGAAACGGCTAAGGAAATTTTGCCTTTCGTACCTGTCAACGCTTGATGAATATGATGAATATGATTAGCTCTGGTCTAGATAATTGTGATGCTTACATGGATGATGCCATCGTCAATTCTAGCATCAATTCGGAAATTCTTTGACAGACTCACCGATGCATGTTTGATAATCAATTTATCTAAAAGTGATCTCTGCCGTGTTTGTGTAACATTTCAAGGACACATTGTGGGTCATGGACAAGTTAAACCTATAGATGCTAAAGTCAAGGCTATCTTTAAATTCCCTGTGCCTGTCAGTAAAAAGCAATGGATGTGATTTTTAGGTATGGGTGGATACTATCAGAAATTTTCTCCCAATTTTTCTAATATTGCTGAACCTCTGACAAAGTTATTGAGCAAGAAAAACAAGTTTCTTTAAACTGGAAAATATCAGGAAGCTTTTGATAAGTTGAAGTCCATACTTAAAAGTGCACCAGTTCGTATTGCTCCGAATTTCGGTCAATTATTTAAACTATATGCTGATACAAGTGATGTTAAGGTTGGAACAAAATTGATTCAAGAAGGAATAAGTGGTGTTGATTATGAAGTGTGCTATTTCTCTAAGAAATTCAAAAAGCACCAAAGAAATTATTCAACGCTTGGCTTTGATATTGGCATTAGAACACTTTGAAGTCTACAAGTTCAACTCCTTCTATGATTATTGTGTTTAGTGATCACAACTCCCTTACTTTCATCGACAAGATGAAAAACAAGAAATATATATATAATTAAGGTTGAGTTTGTAATTACAGGAATATAATATTGACATCAGGCACATCAAGGGAAAAGACAATTTAATAGGAGATTCACTTTCCAGTGTACATACATATTATTTCATATACACTTTGTATAATTCATAAGAGTTTTTCTCATGTTAGAATTTATCCTCATATATAATTAGACTATGGAAAATAGAAAGCTTTATTATACAAATCTTTCTTTTTATTTTATGGGGGAAATGTTATGTATACGTAATTTAATTATTTGTTTGCTAGTTTTAACTATTTATAAAATTATATTCCATTACATGATATTGTAATGATAACTTTGTCTTATGGATTTGAAGTTTTGAAACAGTACTTCAGTACAGTTCTGTTTGACCTGATAAAGAACCATTAGTTGAAACATTGTATGTAGTTTCGGAGCTTGATTCATAAATCAGATAGAGATTTAATACACAACGTTTTCAAGTTATATTTTAGTAATTCTATAATTAAGATTCAGAGAGTGGAATCAAGGCCATACATAGAGTGCGTTGTTCTAGAATGTGAACACTTGACCCTCATACGGGAATAAGTTTTGTGTATAAATTTACTGTATAACCGGGCTTTTCATAAAAAGTAACCAGTTGGGCCTAAAATCTTGGACACTTAAAAGTATATTGTTGTGACCAGTTTGAGTTAATTTTTTTATGGAATCATTGATTATTTCCATGGAAAAATACTAGTGTCCATAGAGAAATTATTGGCATAGAAAGTTTATCAAAATTTATTCGGAAATTGTAAACTGGAATATTATTGTCTGTATTCAACAAGGAAATGTTTACACGGCTACACTTTGAAGGTCACAACATACATCATCGCCCTCCATTTTGATTTCATTGGTATTATAACACAAATTCAAATATGTCTTTCTATTGATGTGACTGCTATTTTTTAATTCTTTGAATAGTTTTGGATTTGATTCGTAAAACCGTAAGTACTTCTTACTTTGTCTTCCTAGAGAACAAAATTATTTATTAAATGATTACAAAGCTTTTAGTCTTCACTCTTTTCTTGTCACTTTTGCATTTTGCACAAGCCTAGGCACGCAACACGACTTATATATATATATATATATATATATATATATATATATATATATATATATATATATATATATATATATATATATATATATATATAATGTAAATTGACGGAGAT
This sequence comes from Potamilus streckersoni, assembly GCA_016746295.1. Classification (NCBI taxonomy): domain Eukaryota; kingdom Metazoa; phylum Mollusca; class Bivalvia; order Unionida; family Unionidae; genus Potamilus; species Potamilus streckersoni. The sequence goes on along the minus strand of JAEAOA010001492.1, from coordinate 2,213,009 downwards.
GAGAAGTCCATTGTAATCACAGTGTAAATCTAGCTTTTCCCTCTCTGAGCAAAATAGAAAAGATAAAAAATATATAAAAAATTTGCTCGCGTAATGTTCTGTTTTAGAAAGGGATCATAGTGCACTGACGAAAACAATATATCTATATAGAGGAATGGTTTTTCTTACCTAGATCAATCCAAATACAATGACGGAAGGAAACGAATGCTGTTTTTAACTTGAACTCATTAACCGAGATTGTTTCCTTCAATCTCTCGGGTGAAAAAAATAATTGAAAAAACAAATCAAAAGGATCTTCCCTTCAGTAAAAATCTCCCCCCCCCATAGAATTCAAACATTTGGTATTAAAGCTATGACTGTTTAAAGAATATATATGTATTGATTTGTTTTTCTCTTCAGTGCAATTAATCGACAAGTAAAACTGAGCGAGGACACAGAGTTTAATAGCAAAAGTACTAAGAAGCGGAACGTTTCTGTCTAAAATATTAAACTGCAAGGTGTACGAAAATACATTAAAACGGTTAATGTGGACTTCACTAAATTTGTTGGTATTTTAAATGTTTTATGAGTGTAAAATGCAAATTAGATGCCCTTGAAGCCTTCAGGAATGTTTTGGGTGGGATGTATTGTTATATCGAATGTGCAAGTAGATCAATAAGTGTATGATAAAGGAATATAAAATATATCAAATCTCCTATGGTTCATAACATTTCGTGGTCTCAATGACGGAGATTTTTCGCTTCTTTTATATTATATTAGCCACTTATTAAAATACTGATAAACGGACAGGTACACGAACATAACTACATGAATATTACACACACATACATACATACATACATACATACATACATACATACATACATACATACATACATACATACATACATACATACATACATACATACATACATACATACATACATACATACATACATACATACATACATACATACATACATACATACATACATACATACATACATACACACACACACACACACATATATATATATATATATATATATATATATATATAGAGAGAGAGAGAGAGAGAGAGAGAGAGAGAGAGAGAGAGAGAGAGAGAGAGAGAGAGAGAGAGAGAGAGAGAGGAGTTAATGAAAAATGTACAAAATGTACACAATGAATCAAATGAAATACGCATTCTTGGACATGGGACAGAATACCCATGTAAGGCTGTATAATGAACTATAAGCATGGAGAGTCGCTAGGAAAGTCTACGTCATGAGGAAAATCGGATATGTCACTTTTAGTAAGAAACATAATGAACTAAAACTCATTAGGTCAAAAGTCCGTAGCTATTTTTACGTGTCTGATATTAGATATTGTTTATCATAAACACTTGAAACTCACAAAAGTTAATGAGATAAAATCTAAATTTCACGTCTCATTCCTTCGTTTTAAGCCACGGTTCCCCTTAATTTCGCTTATGCTAAAATACAGCGTGATCAGACGGACATTCCTTGAAATCGTATAAGTGAAAAAAGTGACATAGGTCAAACAGAAATAATTTCCATCAATGTCTGTGTCAGATACATAAAACCTGTATATAACAACTATAGCTTGTATACGATTAAAGAAGGCATAAGTGACATAGACTTCTGACTTCTTACTGAAAATTAGCATTATTCTTGTAAGTATTGTTACGCACAAATAATTAATATACAGAGAGAGAGAGAGAGAGAGAGAGAGAGAGAGAGAGAGAGAGAGAGAGAGAGAGAGAGAGAGAGAGAGAGAGAGAGAGAGAGAGAGAGAGAGAGAGAGAGAGAGAGAGATGTACTCAGCTGAACTCTTTTAAGTTGAAGGGGATACACGCAGATCAACTCTTATATAATAGAGGGATGTACTCAGTTTTACTCTTTTGAGTTGAATGGGGATACACGCAGATCAACTTTTGCATTGTAGGGGATGTACTTAGCTGAACTCTTAAGTTGAAGGGAGATACACGCTGATGAACTCTTACAGTGTAGGGGATATCTTCTATTTGTAATCAATACATTTGTTTTTGACAGAAATCAGTCTAACAAAATATTCAGTATAAAATATTATCTTAACACTTTTAATGGTCAATTGACGTACTGTTATCTTAGCACTTTTAATGGTCAATAGACATACTATTATCGTGACACTTTTAAAGATCAATAGACATACTATTATCGTAACACTTTTAATGGTCAACGGACACAAAATTATCATTATCTGAAACTTTTTTAAATTTCAATAGAGTTAGTGTACTTATTTTAAACGGTAAATGTGCATAATATTATTTTAAACACTTTAAACGGTCAATAAGCATATTATTATCTTACACACGTGAAATGATCTATTAGCAGAAATTCAGCTAGAAGAATTTAAATGGCCAAAGAGATATATTATTGTAGGAAACACTTTAAATAGTCAATAGACATACTATTATCTTAAATACTTTAAATGGTCAATAGACATACTATTTTCTTAAACACTTTAAATGGTCAATAGACATACTATTATCTTAAACACTTTAAATAATCAATAGACATACTATTATCTTAAACACTTTAAATAGTCAATAGACATACTATTATCTTAACCACTTTCAATAGTCAATAGACATACTATTATCTTAAAGACTTTAAATAGTCAATAGACATACTATTATCTTAAATACTTTAAATAGTCAATAGACATTATTTTTTAAACACTTTAAATGGTTACTAGACAAAATATTATCAACGATTTTTCAAAAGGCCAACATACTTATAAAATTACCTTAGACACTTTAAATCGTCAGTGTATGTAAAACTATCTTAAAAGCTTAAAAATGGTCATTAACCAATATTATCTTAGAAACGTTTAAGTGGTCAACATACAGCATTATCTTAAGCACTTTTAAGTGGTCAATAGGCAATATTATCATAAAGTCTTTTGAATTATCAACATATATAACATTATTTTAACCATTTTAAATAACCAGCTTGCAAGGTCAAGAGGTATATAATCATCTTGAACACTTTAAATGTTTAAGCAACATAAAAGCATCTTAAACCCTTAAAATAATCAACGGACATAAAATGATCATTTCGGTTTTAATTCAGCTCGTGATTCATAATATGTTATGGATGCGACTGGGATAAGGATGGCAGTTTGGACAGCGTTGTAGCAACTCTGCGTAGAATAACTGGTTTCATCCCTAGATTGTGGATGCAGGCTTTCTTGGTTACACGTTTTCTCTTTACAATTTGCTTTTCTTTACCTCGCAGAACATTTTACACCTTACACATTTTACACCTTACACATTTTACACCTTACACATTTTACACCTTGCACATTTTACACTTTACACATTTTACACCTTACACATTTTACACCTTACACACGATGTCTTGGCTTCATCTCAGGGGGAGGTGTTTTAAAGTTAACACACTAAATCGGAAGTGCTTGATGACATTATATTTGGGAAAGGAGAGAGAGAGAGAGAGAGAGAGAGAGAGAGAGAGAGAGAGAGAGAGAGAGAGAGAGAGAGAGAGAGAGAGAGAGAGAGAGAGAGAGAGAGAGAGAGAGAGAGTTGTTCAACTATCTGGAAAAGGGCGTAAAGTTTCGTTGAATAAAAGGTACATTGGGAAAATTAAGCTAAAGGATTGTAAAATAAACTGGCAAAACTGATTTCAAAATAAAATACGCGGCATTGAAGTTATAGGCTGACACAATATACCAAACAAAGAGAAGACCTTACTGACATATCAATATGTGAAACCACCGACACATTTAATTAATAATAATTGCATTTTGGGGTGGAAGCAATGATAATTACAGCCATTGTCAGATTTTGGTGCTGCCAGAAACAGCAGAAAATATAGGTTTCAATGACAACTAAAAGTGCTTATAGGAACAGTCATTGAAATCGTTGTACTATCGTGTGGATTGTCCTGATTCTTTTCTGTACTATATATCTGACAAGGAGGATTACACACCTCTGTATTCACATGCTTTGACTACAATACTTTGACCAGGGTATCACTAGATTCAGTGTTGCACAGGACATTTGCAGATGGTTGAGTGCAAAGAAAATATACAACCTTTTGTGCATGTATGCTTCGCAGGTCTTCCAAAAAAAGTACAAATTAAAGTGAAGTCCTTGCTTTCGTTTATTTAACCTCAGTCATCCATGTCACACAGAAATGTTCGACGTACTAACAATTTCTTCTTTGATTACAACATGCTCAATCATTTGTCCTTCGCCTATTGTCTACACGGTAGTAAAAAAAATCCAGTGATACATATCTGTCTAAAATCATTGTAAACTCAAAGTCTTAATTTATTTTGTATGCTCCCTTTATTCACCCTTGACATAAAAACAATGGCATTTTAGTAGGTATTTAGAATTTTTAGACTAAAAGTTTAACAGCAAAAAAAAGGTATTGGTGTTGGGAAAATATGTTTGCGTTCTGTTTTAACTTAGAAGATACATTAAACTTTATATATGAAGCACACACACACAAACACACCCCATTATAAGGACTACGGTACTTTAATACTAAATGTACTATACCCCAATTATTAGGACTACGGTACTTTAATACTAAATGTACTATACCCCCATTATTAGGACTACGGTACTTTAATTCTAAATGTACTATACCCCAATTATAAGGACTACGGTACTTTAATTCTAATTGTACTATACCCCAATTATAAGGACTACGGTACTTTAATACTAAATGTATTATACCCCAATTATAAGGACTACGGTACTTTAAAACTAAATGAATTACAATATGTATAAATATCGGATTAGGTGTACAAGCACTTTTATTCAACTGGTTAAAACTACTGAACTATTATTTTCATCAGATAAAGTTAGACCAATAGTAAAAAAGTAAACAACATTTTTGAATAATCATCTCTAAATATTATAATTTTGTCAACTTTCTAATTAATCTTTAAAACTGTGGTTCAGTTAATATTTTTACTTCATTAATGATCAACTTTTTACATTTAAATAATAAATGTACACTTTATCTTTCTCTAATTTACATAAGTTATATTTATCTTTATTTAGTATAATGGTTTTGTGAAAACATCAATTTGTAAAAAAAAAAAAAAAAGTTTAGGCAATATTTTAATGGCCTAAATCTGCTAAATTCGTTTCTCTGAAGTGACCAAAATAACCAAAAAAAAAAGCATTTTATCTGAATGAGATATTTTAATCTCCTTGGCGCAGACTCGAATTAATTAGTTTTAGTTAGCAATAAAATTATACAAATTATGCACCACTTCTTTTTTTCAAAAATATATAATAAATAAACATTATTACGTACTATATAATATTTGTTATGTTTTTGAATTATCATTATTGCCATTCCAACTGAATCTTTTAAACTTGGAAATTTCCGTATCGCAGACATAAAATCTAAATGTTTTTTTATTCATATATATTTCTTAACTCAAAGCAAATAATAAAAGCAACTAGGTCCATAATAGCATGGATGGCGTTTTCATCAGAGTCCTA